>CABFPE010000443.1:174754-218745 GCA_900660155.1 Hofstenia miamia
ATATATATATATAATATTTTATAATTTTTAAAAAATACCTGCAGCTGAAAATTTCAATATTTTTAAATATATGCATATTTATTTCACTGAATTGAGCATTCAATACCCACTTTTCTTATCAAAAGTCATTTATTAAGAAAAGAAACGAAAACAAGTAAATATATAATTGCTTTATCATTCATAGATTTTAAATTTTAACCAATGTCTGTAAGGTTACTAACAATTTGAATCAAATTCCTATTTGTACAATGTAATTAATTTAATGACGTACTTCTATTAGATATATTTGCATTTGCCATAACCCTGTGTACAGATCAGTGTTTGATTGGAAAACTACAGCCTTAATGGCGGCTTTGGTTTGGGTGGTGGCAATCGCCCTTGATACTCCAAGCATGACTTTCTTTGGATATGAATCTCATACATTCGGCATAGGACTCCACTGCACTTTCGAAGCATATAACGACTGGTGGTATAACGTGATCTTTTACACAGGATTTGCTTTTCTTTTACCTGTTTTTGTTACAGCTTGGTGTTATTTTTGTATTTGGAAATCTGCAACCAGTAATTATTTTTACTCCATCTCGCATTACTTTTGCAAAAAAATCGAATATAAGCGAATTGTGGCATAAAGTCATTTATTAGTTTTTTTAATTAAATTTCGAAAATGCTATGACGATATTTTTAATATATTTTATATTCCTTACATTTTATGCACCTTACCATCAGCTAGTATTTTTGTTGTTTATTTTAATATTATACCTATAACTTAAACCTATAGATAGAACTAATTCAAGATCTAGTTATTTCAAATATGCAAAAATAGCCACAGATTTTGAATCGAATAAAGAATTTGGAATTATTCGTTCGAACACAAATGCATTTGGTTAAAGCAAATACGCATATGCCTATTCGATCATTTTAACTTAATGTAAGAAGTATTCTTCTTGGTAAATATATATGATAGTTAGATTGATTTTGATAAAACTATCGAAGGATTATTTAAAATAATAAAATTGCCACCAACTGTGTTTTTGCGGAAAATTCTAATAATGAATTTGAATGTGAATTTAAAACCCTCGAGTACGAATTTGAAAAAAATAATAATCTAATAACAATTATCATTTCTGGAATATTCAAAATCGTTGCAAACAATGTTAATATTGCATTTTTTTAGAAATGGCGAAAACTTATAGTGAACAACGTCGCAAAGAAAATCGTCAAATGACTATTTCACTGATTGTTATTTTCTGTGTCTTTATCATATGCTGGGCACCAATGTGTCTCGTAATTGTTTTAATTGGATTCAATCCAACATTATATGTGCCACTTGGTAAAGTAAAAATTTTATGTTATTTAATTATTTATAAGAATGGTTTTAATTTGGAGAATGTGCAAAGTAAATAACTAGCATTGAATACAATGCAATTTATTCTAATAGCAATTCATAAATTCTTAATTTTGATTGATTATAATGCTTTCTTCGATTCCAATATATTACAAGTAATTTAAGACAGTCTAATTGAATAGTTAGTTTCAAAGAATGAGGGATAATGATTACAACTATATCTTTTTACTTTCAAATTAATCCAAGACAATTTTAAATTTATCTTAAGGGGGGTGTTATGCTAACGATTTTTGTCCAAGCTTTTGTCCAGATTTTTGTTTAAACAAAAATCCGCAATGTAGCACTCAAAAATCCTGACAAAAATTCGAAAGAAATCCGCATTGTAGTGCACAAAGATCCTGACAAAAGCTTAAACAAAAATCCGCAGTGTAGCATACCACTTCAAACATCTTTTGAAAATAATTTTGTCAGCGGTTTGTTCTCTCGAATTTGAAATTAAGGAGACGTCAATCACATATTATTATATTATGCTTTACTTCAAGAGAAATAGCCACATAAACCGGTAAATACAGCTGCATTTTCAACTAATCATAATTGAGATATTTCTACAAGTGAATGTGTGAATACATTATTTCTACCCGTAATGTTGCGTGAATAATTATTATTGTAGTCGAATCTCCGTATTGTGACTCACAATTTGGGTGGGCCAAGGCCTTCTATAAACAGGCCTTGGGTGGGTATAAACTAATTACAATAGATTTATAAAAGTTAAATTTTTATTGAATCATTAAGAATAAGTGCTAAAACTTTAAGATAGCAATAGCTATTATTTCAGCGTAATTAAACTCTGCCGTAACATATACAAAATATATATATAATTAGCAGTTCAGGTGTATATGTAGTTTATAAATCTCTTAAACTAATTAAATATTTTTATCTACTAAATAAAGATTTTGAATTACAATACTGATATAGTTATTAGCTATATAGTGACTTTGGAATTTTAATTTTTGCAAAATGTTATAAATTCCATTATGTGCATGAAAAATATCATTTTGAAAGGGAAATACAAAATATTGAATCAGTCCTTAAGTTTTAAATGAGATTTCCAATGTAATGTCCTGTCATTAGGTACTCCTTGATCACACTCAACTTAATTTACATTGGCTGTGTTGCTGTATTGCTTATTGTAAATTTATAAATCAATTTTTTCTATTTTTTGGTTTACTTTACTTTATTGCAGTCTGTGGCAAACTAAGTAAAACCAATTAAATTGATTATATTTTTATTATGGCAGTGTATGTCTATGGTCAAACAGATAAAGCGAATAATTATTCCATGCGCCAATAGCTGTAGTTGCTAAATATATAGAAAGCCGAAAGAATCGCGTGCCTTATGTAATAAGCCTCCGTAATGTTTTCAACATGCTAATTATTGCTAAACGTGATGGTTTATTTAACAGTAAATAATTTTGATGCTTTTGAATAAATCATTAATATGTACGTTAATTAATATGAATTTCTCATAAAAGGTATGTATTTGTAAAAAATTCTCGAACTGTTCATCTTTGCTGTGAAATTTGTAAATATTTAATTGTCTGAAGAAAAATCCGGACAAAAGTTTAAACAAAAATCCACAGTGTAGCAAACAAAAATCCTGACAAAAGTTTGGACAAAAATCTGCAATGTAGCACACACAAATCCTGACAAAAGTTTGACAAAAATCGTCAATATAGCATCGCCTTTAGTTAAATTTAAATTAATGTGTAGCTTGTTTTATATAAATGTTATTCAAGACTATGGATTTCTTCATTGTAGTGAATTTATATTTTGTTTCATAATTTTTTACATCTTTATTACTACTATCATCATAAGATTATACTATTATAACCAGCATTAGTAGTAAGGAGCTTTATATATTGGTAAGGAATATTACATTTACATAGAACTATTATTATAGGGTAATGTTCGATTACTGCAAATTATGCAAAAATAATCTTACATGTCTCTTATGAAAAAGTAGGAATGGATCCTCATGGATATTGTACATGTATATTCAGTTATATTTACGTATCTTGACCACATATATTATGATATTGACTTTCAATACCAGTAATATAACTCCAAAATTACAAATAATATAAAAAAATTGAATTTGCTTTAAAATGTATTTTCCATATATAGTCTGATGTCTAATTCACACAGTGTTGAGCACATAATTAGATGCATTAATTATGTCTTCCATATGCCTCAATGTATACACAGTTTGCGTAATTCCAAACGGCGGAAGTGTGATGAGCATTTTCGCGTGGTATCTTGCAAAGTTATTTTCAAAACACTCCAGAACTCTTCATGTGGGTGAAAGTTGCACCATGTGAAGATATTAGTACTAATATAGAAGTCAAAAAAATAAGATAGGCGTTCCCTACAATAAAAAAACCCTATTTTTTAATAAAAATTTTGTTATATAATTTACATGGAATAGCCCAAGAGTGATTTTCTGTTTTGGATTGATTTGAATTTAACTTCGATTAGTTAGAAATTGACATAAATTAATTTGAATTTGGTTTAGTGCAATTTGAAATTGAGTTGGATTAATTTAAGTTAAAAAGGTGTAGAAGTGTTATTTTTATCACATTCAGCACAATGTCCAGAACTACTAAGCTAACTAATTTCTCATAATTGTTTGTGAAATGAATATGTAGGTCATACTTAATGTCTTCGGGTGGTGTTTGCAACAACAGATCTACTGTATAATCAAATACTGCTTTGATTTACTTTACCTCAACAACTGGAAACTGAATTTAAGAAAACATATTTCTAGGCGAGCAAACAGGGTATATTTTTGTGAATTGTCACTGTGGATGTTAAGCATTAAATGCATGTATATTGTTATTGGTTCCATAACTATATTTGTTTTGGTGGTATCGATTGATTTGTGAAGCAGCTTGATAAGAAAATCTATGGTGATGTTGTATGTTGCAACTTATCATATTATAACTAATATTACTGACATAAACTCCCTCGCACTCGCACATTTTTTTTCGCAATAAACTCTGTGCAGAACATGTTGAAAATGACCAAACTAACTCTGTGCTCACGATAATAACTTTAAGGTGACAGAAAACGCAAACACCCTCGCAGGATGCACCATAGTTGTAAAATGAGCAGGGTTGAGACACTCACCTCCAAATAAAAATATTTTTTTCTAAATATTTAAAAGTAGTCTATATTTAATTGAAATTCATTCACTTGGAAATGATGTATTTTAAATTAAACGTTGTTTAGAATATAATTATATTCCTGATGAAACTGTTATTATACATTTGATTGGTTATTTCAATTCAGTACCCCATCATTATTATGGTAAGAAATGATTTCTATAAAGCTAATATTGCGAGATTTCCTGTCTATCAAAGGTAATCCAGCTCACACATCAAAACCATCTGATGTGTCCACTTCTTTCAACAGAATCACTTAACGCCCTTAAATTGCAATATTTTGCAAATAGTAACACAAATACCTCTCAAATTTGTTACTTTTATGATAAAACTTTCTAATTGTTTTATAGGCAATTGAATTATTTCCACTCTAAAGTTTTCTCATAGAATTTTGCAACCAAATTCCAAAAATCGTTTTCGGGCGAGGTCGAGTTTAATTTTTTCAAGTTAAGATCGGATTGATTTTGAAAATCTCAGCCAGATTATAAATATTGTATGCACCACTAGTGGTAGCACATTTATCAAAGCTGTTCCTGCAAAAGGAAATCCCATTCGATGTAATAGGATAGAATTTGAAAAAAAATTCACTGACAATAACGGAGGTACATATCCCCATGGTAACACCATAAAATTTACTTGAAATTATATTATAAAATAGTTGTTAAGCTTCATGCATGGTCAAAATTTGACAACTTAATTCTGAAACAGTATAAAAAATCAATTTCTGAAATTGAAATTTAAAAAAATGAAAGTTTTTGAGGCAAATTTTGTTTTATTAGCTTACTAGTCATATGTAAAAGAAAAATGCTCCGATTGATATGTATGTAGAAATGGGAATAGAATAATATCATATAGACCTCCCTTACATGTAATATTTTGCTCAGAGAGTACATACACAATTTTTAAATGTTCTTTATAATTAATTAAATTTCTATTGGTTTTTCCTCGAGGAATTTAAAATAAATGATTTAGAAGTTCTTCTCTTCTTTGAAATCTGGGCCCATGCAAATAGCGCAATAAACTTTATGGTATATGGACTCACTCACTCTGGATTTCGAATGGCTTACCACACAATTTGCAGTTGGTTTCTGCCCTTCCTTTGTAAATCTCCATTTGAAAAATAACTTAGACAATGATGGATGCAGGAAGTTCAACAATAAACTTTTCAACTTTTTTCCCCTTGTATTGGAATTATATTTTCTATATTGCTTGATTATGGCACAAATTAATCTAATTTGTGGATAGAAGACTTCAAATGTACTACATCATTACACTAATTAGCATATTAAAATAATTATCATAATTTGCCATGCGAACACTTGAATATCCGCATTTCACTAATGAATCAATATTCAGATAACCTTTCGTTCTTCACTTATGGCATAGAAATTCTTGGCACACATAAAACACTATATATTATGAAAAATACGAAAACTAAATTTCAATTACGTAAACTACTCTTTGTAGTAAAAAGTTGTGTGCAATTGTTAAACAATATTTTTCATATTATTAAAATTTTGTTCACAATTGTAAAATGCATTCACTAAATACATTTTTTATCACTCTTCTTTTTCTTATACAAATTTCAGCTTCTTAATCCAGAATGGGTAAGACAAATAACATATTAAGAAATTTTCAAATTTATCATATCGAAAAAAGTAGATCATTATTCCGCAATTGTTAAAGTACTTGAGCTGAAAAATTTAATTTTTTGAAAACCTATAATACCATAAGCAATGCGTATTTATCAGCTTATTATATAAATAACCAAAAAATACGATTCTAAGATGTTGTAGGCTCTGTTACCTAATAAATGGTGTTAAGTTTATGAGAAAAAACATAATCTCATAATATCATATGCATTTATTCTATTGAAGCTTACCTATTTATTTAAAAATGTAATAACATTATATTGCTTCAAAGAAATACATAAATACTCATGTTGGTGTCCAAAGGTATTACAGGGAAATGCAGCAAGCGCCAAAAAACACTTGCTTTTTCAATGCACAATTGTAACGTTAAATTCATTTCAGTTTCTTAATGACTTTTTGAAAAATCATTGGCTTAAAGATAGTGTCATTGTAAATTGCCTAAGAGAGTAAATGTAAAAGTTTCATTGAGTAATAACACCCTTAAATAACAAATTTAGTTTTCATAAAATACAATTGCTTCGCATTTTAATTTACTTGGCAACGATCTATCCATTTCTAATAAATTTAAGAAAATAAAAAGTTTTTGTTTGTTACATTTAGTGATGTTACGCTGTAGGAGTTCTTAGTGGAAACTAAAGTTGAAATAAGGCATTACTCTTTGATCAGGTCGTCAGGATTAAGAAGCTCAGGTTAATTTTCAGGTTAGGTTTGAGCAGTCGCAAAAGAGATCCATGCCAAAATAGAACTAAAATTCGATTTAATGGCATTCATGATCTTTGATCAATTTATGTCATTTTATTTTATGAAATAGAAATTTTCGATATTTTGTGCCTGTGCTTCTTTAAACTGCTCTCATCTATAACGCAAGGGCATTATGCCGACTTATTAAAATAATAATAATGATAGACTGAGACAAAATGTATAAACATCGTCTTTATTTGGGCAACTTCAATGGCAAAAGCTTAGTTGGTTTTTGTTTGGCTTTCAGTCAGCTTTTTTCTCAATGACAACTTGATTTTCAATTTTCTCTTCATTCTACTAATATTTTATGTGACATTTTTAAGATATCATATATTTTCACAAATAGATCTTTTATCATTCGAATTTTATTTTATGTGGTCTTACATAATTATGTGCTACTGTGTCTTCACATAAATTTCATTCATTGAATTTTTGTATAATTTATGTGTTCTTAACCAGCCTCAACAAATATGTGAAAATCAAAAACATTTCAAGTTTAATAACCCATGTAAACGGAATTATGTAATAAATATGAGTTCCTAGAAACGGAGCCAGGTTTTGTGGACTGTTGCAGCAAAGAACAAGCGCCCACATATATCAAGAGCATCTACACTAATAGCCATTTAAACAAACGTCTCAACAAAGATTTTTCACCATCATTTACAAAATCAACAGTTCTTACATCCTGATTCCGCTAAAGCTGTCTGGATTTCAATGTCATCCTATAAAGAATGTAATGCAAGTAATGGCTTAACTAAGTAAATAAATGCAATCAAAACTGTTGACCAAATAAAGGGTGCTGACAGTTTGAAATTGTGGTAAATGAATATTGCGCTGCACTCTTATTTAATCAAACTTGCTGAGCATGCGCTTTGTATTCTAGGAAACAGTACACTACGACAGCGCATATCTTCAAATACCAGCTCCACATTCAAATATTAAGACTTAATAACAGTAACATCAAGTGTTACTATGCTTGAATGAAAGGTTTGATTTTGCAAAAAAAGTATATGATGAAATGCACTGTAGTTTTCTGTTTTCTTAGAATATGTGTATTTCAAAAGTTAGTAGGTCTATTTGTATTTTAGGTAGAATGCAAGAGCAATGGGGAGTGCAGCTTAATAGGAAATATTACTATTATGATATCTCTTCCTCTATGGACATCAGAATTAAGCATATGTTCAAGACTAGAACTCCTTGAGAATAAATTTATATCAACTGCGAAAATTATGCAATAGATACAAATTTTCTACAAATAACAAATTCAATGAGATTATCCACGTAATTGGAAGCGTATGCACCTGCTAGTGTTTCTGCTGAATGAATAATGAAGCAAACAAAAATTGATTAATAGTCATTTTGACCTATTGTCGTTCTTCAGTGCTAACTTAGTCCAGATTTGATTCCAAAGGAAATCAGATTGAAAAATCAGTTGAGCGCATCACAAGTGAAGACTACAACAACTGCTAATTAACTGATATCCAGTAATTAATTGTAAACCTACAGAATTGAGCTACGCTATTGAATTTAATTGCTGCCGTTGATATGAGTGGAATTGATAGCAACATGTTGATTTCAAATTAATTGATTTCATTTGATCTATTGATTTTCAAATATGCATATTAATCTACGACTGTCTATTAAAGTCAAAACACTCCCTTCCACGTTCTAAAATGAGCTAAGTTGTCTAAAAAATCGTCGTAGAATTTGAAAAAATATGAAAAAATCCTAAAATCTTACTTTTTCCAATAGATTTAGCTATACAGTACTGGCCAAAAGTTTGGGAAAACTTTTCAAATTTAGAAATTTTTGTATTTTACACTAAAATCGCAATGTAGAAACAATATAATAACACAATATAGAAATAATATGATAACACTGTGTAGAAAGTAAATATTTAATTCAGAACTCACTAATATTTTGTATGTCCGCCATTATTGGCCAAACACACAGCAAAGCGATTTGACATTGACTCGACCAGCTTTCTACAATAACCATCAGTAATCTCTGTGCACCATACCACTTTAATTTGCTCATTCAGATCGTCGAGTGATGTGCATTGGCATTTCCTCAGACAGTTTTTGACATGATGCCAGAAATTTTCTATGACGTTGAGATCTGGGGAGTTTCCCGCCCAGCTCTCAAGCAGCCGAAAGTCTGGTGATGCAATCCACTGTTTCACAACTTTGGCGCTGTGACAAGGAGCACTATCTTGTTGTAGTACAGATGTTCCGCGAAGCTAAAAAAACATGGAAACTTTCCTCCTGATTTATTTTAAGGTAGGCCTTGACTGTGACTGTCTCGTTATGAGGAACAAAATGCAGACCAGCATGCCCATTAGCAGTTATAGCACCGCAAATCATCACAGAAGGTGCTGAGTGGGCAGTTTGTTGCGTGTAACGTGTGTTGAATCTTTGGTTTCTTGGTCGTCGAACGTGTGGCCGGTATGATGTAAACTGGCAAATCTTGGATTCGTCACTAAACATTACTTGGTTGATTGACGACGTAACGGTGAATGAGACGGTCAGTCTGAGGGGTTGCCACTTTTGGTCTTCCAGACCGTTTGCGAGAGGAAAAATTTTCCTGTTGCTGATAGCTAGTAACACTTCTGGATACCGAAGATACTGACACGCCAATTCTAACAGCTATAACGCGATAATTGTACCCGTCCTCTTACAAGATATGAATTTGAGCACGCTTTGTTGGTGAAATTTCACTACCACGGGCCATATTTCAAATTATAATGATAGTGCTTTTTTAGTGAAAATTTATTGTGTGTAAACCTAAAGTTGCGTTAATTTGATTGGCTAAATGAATCTGTTGTAAATTCTAAGAAAGAATTGGGAATTCCAGGAATTTTACGAAGTTTCCAGGAAATAGCATAAAATACGCTTTACACAGGTTACTGTTCGCAAACTATTGGCCAGTACTGTATTTGTTTTAAATAACATTTATTTACAGGCATAGCGAACTTAGAATACGGTTATACACCAACCAACGGGCCTATTTTTATAAAAAGTCTATGTATCAAAGAGAATATGCACGCTTGTTCGTGGAGCAAAATTTTGATCCCCACCCCGTTAAATTTTCTGTTCGAATACCCAATGGGGACCCACGGAACCCCATTAACTATAATAGTGGCGCTGAATACAACCTTTGTATACAATTATAACGGTGCTGAATACAATATCAGAACTATGATAGTGGTGCTTAATACAACATTGTACTATTCAGCAGCGCGTCTACGCAATTATTTTTACCCCGACCATACAGGATTTTTTCTATTTTTTTTAAATTAGTTCAGCAACGTTACATGCAGCTGTGGTGTACATACAGTGGATTCTGCCCTACTTATTACCCATAAAAACATAATAAAGCATAATGAAACCTCTTATATTTAGCTAATGTTGAAAAGAACACCACGCCAGTGCTCCGAATGCTCAATAAAACTATTCAACACCTTATGCAGATGAATGTTATCTGTAATCTCTTGTTGCACGTGAAGCAACATAACGTCATTCAGCCTCATTTGTCCAGTAGTCGATCGAAGAAATGTGTTTAATCGACAAAGGGCAGAGAATGAACACACAGAAGTGGCGTTAGCGGCTAGCATAATGAGTAATAAATACACTATGGTTTGTACTTCAGAAAAGTACATCCGTTCCGGGCAGATAGAACCTTAAGACTCTCAATGACTTTTTTTAAATAAGCTAGAGAAATAGTATAATACTTCTATGTATTATTTATTTGAGAATGTCTGAAAAAAGAATTCCAAAGCAATTCCTAGGAACTACAGCTACCGCCTGTAGTTAAACATGGCATGTACAAACATTACAATTCTTCGTACCTTCTTAGTATTTAAAATAGAAAGCAGAATAGCTGAGAAACATTTGTGTATATCCCATTTACAATTGCATCCGCAATGCTATTAAAGGAATATTATTTTACTTGAAATGAAGTTACTTTATATTTTAAATTTGCCCATCAGGCGCTCTTGGTTCTATTATAGAGGCGCTTAATACCCAAGTTTTTATTTTGATAATTATATTGTTAGACTTCATGTTAGCATGTTAACTAATCATGTAACAAGCTTTAAATCAAAAATAAAACTCCTGTTAAATCACTTAATGATAGAAAATGCGAAAATGTTGTTCAAGCTTTTACTGCATTTTGTAGTTAAAACTTTACTTTTAATGAATCTGAAAAATTGGCATATTTACTGCCTAACAACATCAATAAAGGTTTTCCAATGAAATATATACGGCAAATATATTTTCAAAATGGATATGAAGCTGATAACGAATTTTTAACTAAATTTATTCTAAAATTGGCTCTATTATGCACTATTTGCGACAACTTTGTAGTCATATTTTTTTATTGTATGTCATCAATGTTATTATTTGTTAAATTTACTGTTTTTTCAAGAATTTCTTAAGAATGCTTGTAACTAAAAATTTTGTATTCAGCGACGCCTATTCAAAGGCTTTATAATAGTTAATGTATTCAGAGCCAACATAATAGTGTAAAAAATGATATTCAGAGTAGCTATGAAAAGTCCAAAGTATTCAGTGGCGCTATAAGAATTATGATTATTATTATTATTATTGTTGTTATTATTATTATTATTATTATTATTATTATTATTATTATTATTATTATTATTAAATGATGTAATGTAACTAAAACCTTTATATAAAAGCTAGTTGAATTGACAAAATTTGATGTTGCGAAAACTAAGGAATAATTTTTTTTGCCTTATTAAATATCAACAAATAACGCAACTTTAACCGATTTTCTCCAATACACAACTTTAATTGAGTTATTTATTGAGTCGGAAAATACCATAACAATCGAATCAATCCAGCTTTCATTCAAACAAAATAGACAGTCAATCAGCGATTAAATAGTGTTGCCCGCGTTTTGACTGGGTTTCAGTTCTAATTGGCTGAGTCCTTGCAATGACTAGGACAAAACCACATCCAAATATTTGGATTAACCTTAATCTGAATATCACCCATTTTAATATACAAACCGTTTTTCAAGTTTACAAAGAATTTTCTTCAAGTTTATTAGCAAATCTGAAAATCTTGGGGTATGGGTAGGTCTATTGGGGAATGTACTTTAATGCAATGCTAAAAATTTCTATTAAAGCTTATTGCTGTGGCTGAGGTTGTTGAAAAGATTAACAAGTTTTCTCTGAAAATTTCAAATTTTTGAAAAAGATTTAAATTCTCTCCATGCCTAATGTTCATGTATTTATAAAAGGTTTTTAAGCCCACGGAAGAAAACAAATAACTTTGACGGTTCCCTCTGGGTGCAGAGATAACCCAAATCCATTGAGGTGTGGAGTGCACCAAGCCAGAGGTCATTGGTTTAGTGTTTTGCGGCTACGGCTTAGCCGTTAGTCAGCCACGGCCTACGACTGGCTACGTCCAAAGAGCCACGACCAACGGCCGGCTGCGGCCAAAGATTTTGCGTTATGGCCAAAATCCTGGCTAAGATTAATTTCTGAACATTATTTGTATTTTTGTTTTTAAAACTAAATTGCTTTGATCATTTTCTTTAATTGTTCGAACTATGAGTGTATTATTATTCCATTGAAAATGGCAGCATTGGACTTAGTAGTAGTAAAAATCACAGACTACGTAATAAAAATCACTGCTAACGGCCGGCTGCGACTAAAGCATTACGGCCAAAGACTTATGGCCAACGGCCGGATAAGTGCAAAATTTATTTTGCACGGACGGCTACGGCCAAGAAAATTCCCTTGCCCGCAGAACAGTTCATGGGTTAATGTCCTTGATGATGGTTGTTCGGTGTGTTCTTTGATCGAGTTGGGTAACAAGATTTTTTGTCAACTGTTCTGTGTCGAATATATGGGCAATACTCAAATATGGAATGAATTTGATTTTATCCTCAGCAAGCCTTTGCACAATTTTCGCAACACGTGTGAAACTTCATTGTGTCTTTGAAAAAAGAGTTGCCTTTTGAGTCTTACAAGAACAAATGCATAAATGTCTTGTCAAAAAATCGGACAATGAAAAAACCGATAATTAGCATTTCAGAAGAAAATTCAAATACATTGGCTTCGTTGAACATTGAACGCGTATTTTCTGTATTAAATGATGTGTTGTCATTCAAATGAAAAAATTTGACTGTTGAAAACTTAAAAAAATTTCTAATTTTTTTGGTTTACGTATACGAATATTTTGTTATGCGCCGATTTTTCGAAGATAGATTAGAATATTTAAAATTTTACGCAACTTTTTGCGCATCATTTCGAACAACTTTGCGGTATTTCTTAAGAAACAAATTCCGAGCTCTGTCTCATAACAATACGCTGCCCTTTGTCACTTAAATGTACACTTCATTTCGTCCACATTTACAAAAAATTCCTTCCAAATCTATTTATACATTTGAAAATCTTGGGATATTGTCACATTTATTCCTAAATGAGCTCGCATTCATGATTCCTCCTCATATCAATATACTAATGTTTTCGCATTACAATTAGTAAGACTTTCAAATTGAACAGGTGAAAGTTGTCTTTTTGGGAGATAGAATCTGTAACTAGTTTGTCACATTTGTCCCCACTCAGCATGTTTCTGGCATTTTTAATCTTTGATATCTCGATATAGAAATACTTTGACATGCAAATGTCATCAATCAAAGTTGAATCATAATCTTCATGATGATTGACCTATTATCATGACCGGTTCACTGACAATTTACCAAGAAAAACATGTTTAGGTACTAAATCATTTGTGTATCACCTTGAGAATGTATCGAAAGAGTGCAGTAGTATGCCAATAATAGAAGAATTAAAAGCTAACAATTAAATATATTCAACTTTTTGAATGAAACCTCTTCTCTGCTCAATCTCTCTGTTAATAAATATTTGTTTTCTGTTGCTTGTAATTTTTTGAAGATTTTAAGTCTCACAACATTGCTAACATTTATTGAAATAAGAATGATTATATTGGGGAGTAATATACGTATGTTACAAAGTAGACATTAGCACACATCTTTAACATAAATTTTCTTAAAATTGAAATGTAAGGATGTCTCTACGCCTCATTAGCAGGATCTCGAGCATTTCTACTAAAAGCTTTCCTTAGAAAAGTAGTTTCATCGAATAAATATTTTAAATGCTAAACGCCCCTAAGTAACGCCCATGTCAATCATTGTTCTCTACAATTAACTACTTTATGTTATATCATGGCTTATTTTGTTATATTTGAACAGCAAGAACTGAATTTGATCATTAAAATAACATAAATTTCGAATGCTTTGTGTATTTTGGTCGAGAATACATCAAAGGGGTCTGGAATGAACTACCTTTCATGCATGAATTCTAAGCATAGAACGACAAAGGTTCAATTGAAAATGAAAAATTTCATGGAATTGCAAAATTGACCCTGTAAAACTTCGAGAAACTCTAAGATACAAAGACTTGCAAATCGATCATTTTGACCATTTTAATGGCGTCCTTAAAGGAAGTTATTATTATCTGAATTGAGATAGGGAGGTTTTGAAAAAGCAACAGAGAAAATTTTACTAAAGTTTTTACATCTTTTTGAATCTATAAAAGAAATACATTGCAGCTTTTGTGTAATTGTTAAGTCTAAATTTATATTTCAAGAAGCATAATCGAGAAAGAATCATGACATAGACTTTTTCCACAGTTCAATAAAACAATTTTCAGGACAGATTGTATGTTTACTCTTTGTCCAAAATGAGAATTTGAGTTGTTGATCCGTTGTACTTCCCCAAGAGACTAACAAATTTTAAGTCTATTGAGAAAAAAAGTCATGTATTTCTAGAAGAACAAAAAATTGAACAATTTGTAAAGCCTCCACAATGTTTTCGGCAAAAAAAATTATTTTTGTTTTAAAAATTGATATAATTTATTAGATCTGCCATTCACATTTTCATGGATATCTACTATATGATATTGCAGAAATCGTTGATATTTCCTACGGATGCACTATCCAATTAATGACAATGCTTTATATATATATATATATGGCGTTAAGTAATTTATATAAAAATACATAAAATATACATAAAAAAAATTTTCTCCCAAATTATTTGAAAGTGTTTTGATACACATTATTAACAATATTTAGGCATAAGAACATAGGCTTTTAAAAATCTGCTTTTTTCATACCAATTTGTGACGGCGTTAAATAAAACGAGAAAATTTTATACGGTAGTATATATATATATATATATATATATATAAATACTGGCTAAGCAATTGCAGATCCGAGCGCTTCAATTATCTTAATTGCTGAGCCAGGGAAATCAATCGCAAAGCAAATATAGTTACTATTAGTTAATATAGATACTAAATACTGAAATAAATTAAAGACTACAAATTTCGAATGAATGACTTAATTTCTTAAGCATCATAGAAATATAAGAATCAATTCGCAAAAGAATGTCCAAACTGCATGCAAATCATCTGAAGAAAAAAAATTGACATATGCATCATGTGCTAATTTTAATCTAAAATATCAAATTTATAAAAGTTGTTACAAAAAAGAGCAAATGCTATGTAGGCATTAACTATATAAAACAATGCATCTCATTTGGAAATAGAGCACTTCGCACTTTATTAAAGTAAGGAATTGTGGTAATCAGTGGCGTAACTGACAAGGGGCAGAGAGGGCTTGAACCTGCACCCCTGATGGGATTTTTTAATTTTATTGACTCTTTCCTTACTAAAATACTATATTAATTTTGTAAAATCTATTATCATAAGCCGAATAAATAATGCAACAATATATTGTATATATTGATCAATTGGTTTGAAATGTCAACCAAAAAATTTTAATCTTTTATAGAGCAATTTCGTTTTTAATTTTTAAAATCCACTTACAAAAATTGATTTATGTCTGCTAAAAAAGTGCAAAGTTTTATGTTTGCAACAACAAAATATTGATTTGTCTGTATCAATCTCTCATGTTTCCAATTTTCTGCGATAAGCAAAATCATTTGATGAGGTGAAACAAAAGTAAAAGATATTTAAGGTTATAGATTTCAAAAGGTATTGATCACAAATTGATAATGTGATGACAGCTTGTCAAGAAGTAATTAATGTTAATGGTCTTACATTACTCCACATCGGTTTTAAATAATCATTTTAAAATGTTTTTCATGCTAAGCTAAATTACTTATTGTGTCTAAAAGGATACAGTTGGTTTTGTTTAAATTTTCAAACAATGTTCTCCAAACCTATTAAGAAACCCGGAAATCCTTGGATATGTATGGAAGATGTGTGCTAAAAATTATTTCTGTGCCGTTAATGTGTGAAAATATTAACTATTTTTGAAGAAAATTTAAATTCTCACGGCACATCATGAACAAAGCAATTGACGTTAAACTTGAACAGTTTGAAAAAGGAGCGGAATTCGAAGGAATAAATGAAACATGAGGTTATTGTCGATCCTGATGTGCTTTCTCATTTTAGACATCCTTTTTAGTTGTGAGCGTTTAATTTTTTCGCAAGGAATTTACTAGGGATTGTAAAAAAAGTCATAGTTACTTAAGAATAAGTACATAGACTGTAAATGGAGCTTATAAAAATATATTGATACTAATGTAAGATTTGCATTATTTCATTCTCAAATAAGAGTACCTTACTGATTAATTAATATAAATTCATGAAAATGAACAATTATCAGGAGCAGTACAATTCCAAATCAAGATAAATTCACAGTTTTTGGTGGTAATGTATGTTCACGTGCAATGGTAACAGTTGTCCGAACTTTAAAGAGAGCTTAAAAATAATCACCTAACCTTGCTTTATCACAAATTCTGGATTTAGAAACTCAGCATGTTATACATTTAGTCAAGTTGAACGTGGTTTACGTAGCAAGGGTTTTGCAAATGCCACGCTTCTATGGTTTTGGGAGGTATATCTACATATAGAGAAATAGTTAAAGTTCTTTGTTGCTACCAAGGGCTTTAAAATTATAATTACATGAACATTAGGTATGGAGTGAATTTAAATATTAGAATTTTCAGGCACAGTAGTAAACCTTAGTATAAATTCTCAACATTACATTCAAAACAGTTCACAAATAAATGTGTCTATAAATTACAATTTCCAAGTTTCCTCATGAATATAAAAAAAATTCTATGAAAATGTGAGAAACAGTTTTTCCATTTAAATGGACACCAGATTGTCTAAAGTTGAGGCCACTCTACCAGAGGCGCACCCAGAGAGGGGAGCGGGGGAACGTTCCCCTTTCAACAGAGCGTAGATGCTTCCATTCCTCATGAATGTAGTCCTATAAAATCGTCGTACATATATATTTCAATTACTAATATTTGTTCTACTCTATGTCTGGAGGGGTAGGCAATATTTAATTGCTTAAAATATTGAATGCTTTAAAAAATCGATTAATGTATTGGTTATGAAGAAATATTGACAATAATAGCCAATCAATTATTTTTTTGAACTAGAAAAATCTCTTTATATTTGTAACGTTCCAAATAAAAATTGTCCCCCTCTCCTGACAGTATGTGGTTTATGACAAGGGCAATTTAATGCACAACTTAAGCGAAACTACAATGAGAAATATAGCCATTGTCAAATAAATTGTTTGTGAAATTATATTTTGCAAGAGTGAAAATAATTTGAACACGTTCTTTTGTATTCCTTAACTTGAAGTAAAATATGGTGAAGTATATAGCAAGGCTAATAAAATTATAAGGAAGGCATTAAATTCAAATTATGGCAAGTTACAGAATGCAGCTAGAAGTACTTTGAGCAGCACAGCTTTAATATGGAATGAGCTTCTGTACTGTGTTTTATTCTGTTAACAGTATTTGCAGTCGGAGATGTACCCGCGCTGCTTCTGAGGTTGCCTGAGATATTGGAAAATTGGAAAAGATGAGTAAAAATTGAAAAAATTGAGAACTGCACAACATTTGTAGTCAATAATATATTATTTTTTAAGCAAAGTTTTGAAATTGTAAATTATTATAATGTTCTCTTGAAAATTCAATTTCAATGTGCAAATTTTATTAGAAGTTTCTAACATATCTCATTTTGATCTAGAAAGCAGCAAAATTGTAGAAAATTTCTTAACAGATGTCATAAAAATGTGGAGCCGAGCAAGGATTGGGCCTAAGTTTTCCGGTCAGAGTTATTAAGTTATAAAGTTCACCCTACCACAAGGGAAGGGCAACATCCTCTGTTCGAAACTCGCCTCACCGACTGAACCATGGGGGACATAAGCGTGTTAGCTAGCCGTATTAAGGCATATGTGTAGGGGAAAAATAATTCACTGGTAGTAACTTATAACATAAACATACATTATGCTGATTCCGTTTGCAATGTTAAAGTAAAATTAGAAAAAAATTATACTGAAGAGTAGATATACAAAATACTAAACCTCCAATTGAATATTCGTTTTTAGTTAATATTAACTTTTCTGTTTTGGTTGGAATGTCAAAAAGCGCACCCTATTCAAATTTCCTAATGCTTTTTTAATATTCAAAATATTGAATTTATCAACTACTTTTCACATATATGAATAAATAAATATATATATATATATATATATATATATATACTGTAATCGTTCCCCTCCTCAGAAAAAAATCTGGGTGCGCACTCTACAGTCAATATTTGTGACCAGTCGCGCAAAAAGGGTAATATCCCCAAGAAAAGTAATTTTAAGAAAACGGCGCTTTAAATAGAGAGCTGTATTCGCTTAAATAGAATACAGATAGCTCTTCAACTGAGGCTGCAAATCTTACCTGTCCTTTACCAAGCTGTCAGCATCACTCTACTACAACCTCAAACGAACAACAATCTAGTTCACAGAGAAAAAGGGCATGTAGCCACTGCCATCAACCCGGCTACAGTAAAACAAAGCGAGGGAAGATAACCTGTCCAGCTCTCATTGAATAACTCAACGTCACACACTAACTAAAATACTTCCTGTCATGAGTTACCTGTAAAATATAATGTTTACCATTACTTTTTGTTTTGCTACAAAAATTGAAAAAATGGTAATTAATCCGGATAGTACGCTTTTCGCGTGACAGATCATATTTGCAATAGATTCTGATGAAAAATGGTTTTATTGTTACCTTTTCCCTAGTACGTGCGAATGTCTAATATCTTGATGATATCTTGAACTTATCCGTTAACACTAATAGCTAAAAAATAAAGTAGAATTTTCAATATAACTGAGAAATTGATATGTGCAAACTGTTTTCAAATAAACAATAAATATCGGGGATATGTTGTTATTTTCTCCTATGATATATGTAATCATATTTTGTGATATAATTATTCAAATTTATTGGCCAGCATGGTATATATACAGTACTGGCCAAAAGTTTGGGAGCAGTAACCTGTCTAAAGCGTGTTTTATGCTATTTCCTTTGCAAAAGGAAACTTTGCAAAATTCTGGAATTCCCAATTTTTTCTTAGAATTTACAACAGATTCATTTAGCCAATCAAATTAACACAACTTTAGATTTACACACAATACATTTTCACTAAAAAAGCACTATCATTATAGTTTGAAATATGGTCCATGGTAGTGAAATTTCACCAACAAAGCGTGCTCAAATTCATATCTTTTAGGAGGAGGGGTACAATTATCACGCTATAGCTGTTAGAATAGGCGTATCAGTATCTTTGGTATCCAGAAATGTTACTCACTATCAGCAACTACAAAATTTTTCTTCTTGCAAGAGGTCTTGAAGACCAAAAGTGACAACCCCTCAGACTGACCGTCCCATTCACCATTACATCGTCAATCAACCATTCTCTTCATCTTCTGAAGTCAAAGCAAATCTACGTGAGGTAGTGCAGAATGTATCAACGCGCACCATTAGGCGTCGATTGAATACTACCTTTGACCTTCCATCGTGTAAACCGACAGCCAAACCCCGATTGTCTTCAAAGAACATTTGAAGTTGCGCTTCTGCAGGCAATACCAACACTATACCTCTGAGGTGTGGCATCAAGTAATGTGTAGTGACGAATCCAAGATTTGCCAGTTTACATCATACCAGCCACATGTTCGACAACCAAGAAACCAAAGATTCAACAGACGTTACATGCAGCAAACTGTCCGCTAAGCACCTTCTGTGATGATTTGGGGTTGCTATAACTGCGAATGGGCGTGCTGGTCTGCATTTCGTTCCTCACAACAAGACAGTCACAGCTAAGGCCTACCTCAAAATAATTCAGGACAAAGTTTCCATGTTTATTCAGCTTCGCGGAATATCTGTACTACAAGATGGTGCTCATTGCCACAGTGCTAAAGTCGTGAAACAGTGGATTGCATCATAAGACTTTCGGCTGCTTAAGAACTGGCCAGGAAACTTCTCAGACCTTAACGTCATAGAAAATTGCTGGCATCATATCAAAAACTGTCTGAGAAAACGCCAATGCACATCACTCGACAATCTGAAGGAGCAAATTAAAATGATATGGTGCACAGGGAGTACTGATGATTATTGTAGAAAGCTGGTCGAGTCAATGTCAAATCACATTGCTGAGTGTTTGGCCAATAATAGCAGACAAACAAAATATTAGTGAGTTTTTCTGAATAAACTATTTACTTTCTACACAGTGTTATCATATTATTTCTATATTGTGTTATTATATTGTTTCTACATTGCATGTTTTAGTGTAAAATACAAAAATTTATAAATATATATATAACAAAAATCCTACTTAGGTGAACCTAGAATGTGCCCGGATTTGCAGGAATGATCCTTTTGTAATATTTTAAGACCTACAACGTGCAAAAACATGAAAAACGTAGGGATATTCTAGGTTCACATAAGTTGTATCGTTTCCTTAAACGTATACTGTATATTGTGATAAACTTAGTTGGTGGGGGGAGGTGGTGCCGCAAAGAAGTCTCCCCTAGATCCATCACTGGCTGCAGCCATTATTGAATAAATATGTGAAGCTTGATTAAATTCATCTAATTACATCATTTTATTTAATTTGTTTCTAGCCAATAGAAACATCCTAAAGCTAATAAATTGTAGAGTGATGATTAAATTTAACTTCTTCAAATGAATATTTCCACCGAGTTATCTATCATAGAGATTTGGCAATATTCTTTAAACGAATTAAAATCGCATTCATATTTGTTAAAATGGCGATATGTGTACATGACATGTCTTGCTGTTGCCACAACCTTTGGCATTCCAGGAAATATAATGGGTATGTATTATTAAAATTGTACTCATAAGTTTCATGTTGGGAATAAAATTGAATTGTCAGTGCCAAAATTCAAATGTTTATGTTATGTTAATATATAAATTAAATTCTCTTCATTAATAAATTAAACCACCTTCATAGTCACAATTTCAAGATATGAGACAACATTTCAAGCAGATGAGTATTTTGTGTGTTTAAATTACTTTTATTAACATTCTCTTAGTGATTTTTTCTATTGGGTATTTCAAGCACCTTCGAAAAGTACCGCATATCTTAGTGTGCAATTTGGCTATTTTTGATTTTGGCGTAATGGTGATGAATGTTCTTTCATTGTATGGCTCTGTTTATGGAAAAAATTCATTCAATGTCACGTTCTGTGAATTTTCAGGAATGATTTGTATGCTCTCTTGCTTCGGCTCACTTTGGTCGATATTGGCTATTTCGGTAAACAGGTTAGAACATACAAAAATATTTTTTAGTACTTAGATTAATAATTTTTAATTAAAATTATGGCGGAACCTATAAATTTGGGCTATTTAATCTAACTGTTGTCGTAATCAGGGTTTTCGAGTTGAGTTAGAGTTATTTGGTCCGAGTTCGAGTTTTTGCGTTTCGCATTGGAGAAAATTACGAGTTTCATCTATCTGTTTCTAATTCCGATTTTTAGGGTAAAAAATATTTATTTTACAATAATCATAAAAAATAGTTATTTGCGATTGGCAAAGAAATTGAAATTTAAAATAATTTAAATTTTACGGTATTTTCGATCGAGTTCGAGTTTTTTAAGCTAAAAAACTATTTGTGAACAAAAAAATATTAAAATTATTCATTTCTTAGAAATTTTCAAGTGGATTTTCAATCGAGTTCAAGTTTGAGTTTTCCGATCTCATTCGGGTTCGAGTTTTAACATTCCGAGTACTCGAAAACCCTGGTCCTAATTAGCAGAGGTGCTATTTTATCAATGTTAGCTGAAAGGTGCAGTCGTGTAGCATTAGTGATTTTTGACAGTTTTCATTATAAATGGGTCTTGTGCAAAATCAATGTTGCTATTTAATTCATTAAGCCTTAACATCCTAGTGTAAACATATGCTTGCACTGGCTTTGTTAACATTCTCAAACACTTTTCCCTAAGTACATTGAGAAATTTCGAATTCCTTAGATATTGATACATCTATGAGTAAATGCGTTCCCCTGTTATGATGAAATGTTATGGTGAAATATTGTGATACAAATTATCAGTGTGACTGAAGTATATAGATATCTAAATAATTTTTCACTAAAAAACTGTCAAATTCTTTCCATATCGGGCGTTCAGACTATATGGCGACAGCAAATAACCTAAGCTATTTTGCTTTCTGTAGATAATGCCAGTTCATTGAGATAATGCAAGTTCTTTGAGGTAATAAAAGTTCATTGAGATAATACAGGGTCATTGCGATAATAGTTTCATTGAAATGATACAGGTTCATTGAGATAATACAAGATTGTTTAATGCGCAAAGTCAAAGATCGGTGCGGCGGTTTTATAACATACATGAAGAAGTAGAGAACTTTCTATCTTGTGGTGTTTTCAGTTTTGTTAGTGTAAACTTTTAAGTTTCTCGGAAGAAACTATAAAAGCTTGGAAAAAAATGTCTGATTAACTTAGGTTAAATGAAGGCATGTTTTCCGAATTCATTATGATAAAAAATTATTACTAGAATAGATTGAGATATTTTTTGTCCTCTTCATATTTAAATATGTTTATTAATTTTGTTGTAATTTACATTTTATTCTTTTTTTATCTTTTATATTTTATTTTATAATTTGTTATACTTCTCATTTCATTATTTTTTTCAGTTTGTAGATTAGCCTTTCTTTATATTTTAGCAATAAATTCAATGACAAAGGTAAATATTAGTTCCATGAGCTTCTCAATTTTTCCAGATGGATTTCTCCTATATGCAATATGGAAGTGCAAATAAATATTTATTGCAGATGTACACTTCCTTTTTGATATGAAATGACAAAAGTGCTGGAATTATATAATTTGTATTCATCCAAGATCTACCTTAAACACGGCCACGGCAAAGGAAATCAGATCACAAAAAAGTGAGGCCATTGGCATTTTCAAATTTTTTTTCTTAAATTAAAATAATAATTTATAGGATTATATTTCATGAGCCTACTAAATACACTGCCGCATACCTCACAGTATGCATCATTTTGTAAATTAATGATATTGATTCATGTCAACAATGTTTTGCATATAAATGTAAACATTGTACTTGTAAATTTTATCAAATATTTGAATAAACCATGGTATTTATAGCAGTCAGTCTGCAGTTTAAGCAAAATGTTAATGTTTATTAAACACAAAAATAAGATAATTTTTTCTGTTTAAGCATTCCATAGGATTTAATCGAAACGAATCATTGAAATACTTTTTAATTTTATTAAAGACACATTTGTACAAGTCATAAATATGACACATGCAATTATTAAGTAATCTGAACAATACAAATAAACAAATTTAAAAATTTGGCCTAGATAACGTAGAAATATGCGTAGCAAGTTGTCATTGCAATGCTAGTAGCTTTACCATTATGCAGCAAAAAGGAAGTGTCGTAACACAACATTACTCCAATTCACTGATGGCCTACATAACCTGGGACAGAGGCGTTTTTGTGATAAATAAGATAGATCCGGTTAGAATAATTACTATAATCAAGTATTTCTGCATTCATGTAATTGTAGAAGACATTGTTATAATCAATATACCAGTCATTGAGAGGTCCAGATTATCACTAAATTTTGAATGTGTCAAAATGATCATATGAAGCAAGAATTTGAAATTTTTTAGAAAAAAATCTACCTCATGAAAGAAAAGCAAACGTCAAGGTCAGAAATTTCCGTGTAAGCACTATATTGTCAACACATTTGAAAAAATGAATTCCACCCTCAAATAGTAATATGTATCCAATAAGAACTTTGATAGTGAACCCATATATTGCTTTCTAAGTGTTTAGGGCTTCAAAGGATTAGAGAATTTGATCTTTTCATCATTCATGCAGATTCCTTAGCAATCCAATTTATATATGATACTTAGTACTTTTCCATTATTCCAATATTACAAAACAGTTTTCATGAATCAGCGTGTAACAAACTAAAAATTTTTTTCCAGCAAATAGTCGCACTACGAAGTGCTACTGAATTTGAATACAAAATAGATAAAGCTGAAGAAACCAACTTGTCATTTTTAAGTGACAACGAGAACTGAAATTAAAATCATGAGACTTTTTTCAATATTGAATACATTCTACGTCAATTAAATGATGTAACCTTCTCGACAAAACAAGAATCCAATATCACAAAAAAGAGATATTCTCAGAATATATCCACAGGAAACGAAAATAGGGAAGGCACAAAACTTTCGGATGCTTTAAGCACTGTGAGTGGGGACATCACAGCTATGAAATATGGATTGTTTCGTGGGTTATAATTACAACGATATACTTGTTGAATGGCATCAGAAATTAATTATTCATAGAAATTTGAATCTTTTTTATTAAAACTACTATCTTTATAGTGAATTCTTTTACTTCATCAGCACTAGGTAAACCAAATTTATCCCTTAGCTAGGAGTTCTGCAATTCATCCGGAGAAGCTTTTCGAATTTTCAAGTTTGACTACATTTTCTTCTCAATACTGCTAAATACTAATATTAGCTTGAGATGATGTGAATATTTAGTATAGGAGATGTTCAACAATGCAGATTTTGCGATCTGCCTTTGAGTTAAATGAAATGTTCCCACACTTACTATTAGCGTTGCCATCGTAATGAGCTCTTTTTAAAACCATAATTTCCACAATCCGGATCATGTGTTAATGAAAATTTTAGAAGCTAAGCAATCCTAATGTTTGAGACGACTTTTAAACACTTCTTCGGGGTGTTTTGCAATGCAATGTACGCTTCTACACACTGCGTGACAACAGTAAACTAATTGCGTGGTTAACAATGCAGTTTTTTTGTTACCCAATTACTCACTGTGTGCAGAACCTGAATGTCTAGCCAGTGTCGCATCACAAAGCACACAAAATATTTATTGTTATTTAGCAAAATTTAAAACAGCTTTAAAAATATTTACCATTACTGGATGTCATTTTGATTATTACTGGAATGTTGACAATTTCTTAAAACAAAACTTGGCCTCATTTTTGTTTGTTAAATTTATTTTGCAGGGGCCGTCATTTAAGTGGGTCTTGATTCATCCCAAGCTCTTAAAATTGTGGAGATATTTCTTAGTAACGAATTTTCATTAGATATATTTGCATTTGCCATAACTCTTTGTACAGACAAGTGTTCAGCATAAGAACTACAGCTTTGATGGCTACACTGGTTTGGGTAGTGGCTATTGGGATTGATGCTCCACATATGAGGTTCTTTGGTTATGCATCCCATTCCTTCAGCTTAGCACTCCACTGTGCAGTAGAAATACATAGCGATTGGTGGTACAGTGTGTTCTTCTACACAGGATTCGCTTTTCTTTCTCCTGCTTTTGTTACAGCTTGGTGTTACTATAATATTTGGAAGTCTGCAACTAGTAATTTTTTATCTTAAATCACATATTTCCTTAAAAATCTAGAGTTAACTATTGGTACTACTACTTTTTGTAGACGTCTTACTTATGAAGAAATTTAGTCGTTGTATTTGATTTATAATTTTAACTCATTTTTTGCAATTTATGCGTCATATTGTGATAAGCGCTAGCTAATATTGTGAATTCTAATTTCACACGTTTTCACATTTACGGTTCAAACTTTATAAATGAAATCTGATAAAAATGTATCCTGTGAAAAATAGCGAAAAGAATATTTATAAATTATATTTGGAAAACACTGTGTATTCTTTAAAAGTGTATCTATCTAAATTTTAACATTTCATTCTTACGCCCTACTTTCTATATTACTGAAATTAATAAAAAATGGAAATAACAGAGGTTTTACAAATATTTTTTAGAAATGTCAAAAAAATTCAGTGAACAGCGTCGTAAAGAAAATCGTCAAATGACAATTTCTCTGATTATAATTTTCTGTGTCTTACTCATCTGCTGGGCGCCACTGTGTGTTTTAGTCGTCTTAGTTGCAATCAAGCCTACATTTTATATCCCATTCGGTATTCAAATTAATCTCAATAATATGGAATAAATACTCCTTAACATATACATAACATATATATTGCTTTTACACTATACGAGTTATTTCATGAAATATCATAAATTAACTTTAATATATTGCAGACAATGAAAAATTTAAAAAAATATTTATTTTTCTAAATATAATACAGAAATGCTGCTTGATTTGTATAGTTGCATATAACAAGGTTTTCTATGTGTTCTTTCATATATTTTTTGATTATATATATATATATGTATATATATTTTATATATATATAATATTATGTAAGAGAAGCAATATTTACAAAAATTATGTCATCATGTATGTGTAGTATATATTTTAGCATATATAATTATATCATTAAATATTTTTAACACAATCATTAAATTTTTAATGTTCTTAAATTTATTTTATAAATAGGCAGAAACAAAAATATAAGTAGTTTGCTAAAATATATTTGAAAGAATTTTCTTTATAAAGGTTTTACTGAGACGTTTTCAAATATAAGTTCCATTACATAGTTTGAGTGAAAATGAATATGTGCTATTTTAATCCGAAAATTATTTATAGATAAAATCGGACCTGATAAATAGCAAGACTGATGAAATATATATTAACTTAAAAGTTGAATTTGCAGTTTTGCACTGCAGGTAAATTTTAGAATTCATTTGGCTAACTAAAACATTTCAAAATATCACCATTGTCACTTGATCTCCATGTAAACAATATTACAATAAATATATTATATTTTAGAACTCATTCTCTGCTGTGAAATTTGGGCACATGCAAATAGTGCAATCAATTTTATGGTGTACGGCTTCACACATTCTGGATTTCGTATGGCTTACCGCACTATTGGCAGTTGGCTTCTACCTATAATTTTTAAATCTCCGTCCTAAAATGGAAAATATCCAAATTTCACTTAAATTATCACAAACCTATGATAGTTACATTCTTTATATTTTTTAATATTTATTGCAGTTTTCCAATGTTATTGCATATTTTGCAACATTTTCTGTGATTTTACTTTATAATCACTCCCAAATTCCACTTGTTCATTAAAATATTCATATGCTTTCCTATTCTGATCGTTCAACGAAACAAACAGTTTAGATTACAAATAGGAAGACATTGAATTTTACAATCTTATCTATAGAGACCTCTGTAAATTTGTAAATAATGCGAAAAATATTTTTGTGATAATGCAAATATTTCTTTTTACGCGTTTAGTTTTCAGCGTTTGAGTAGCAATTTCATGTTCTTTTTTGAAATAGCAACAAACAAAAATGGATCTCAAATTCTTTAGAAGAAGGCATGCTTTGAGAACTTTTTCCAGATTCCAAAGAGAATTTTTGTGACTGTTACAAAGCGATAGCCACATACGAAAATGTCATGTTTAAACCCACTATACGACTCGATCATAGAAATATTGCTATTATATTACACACAAAATGTTTGAACATAAAAGTATTAACAAAAACAATATAAATAATTAACATCTAAAGAAGTTCAAAGATTCAAATGCTTGACTTCTAAAATTGTTACTTAATCTGTTCTTCCATTCCAATCACTATAAATAACTCCCGACTCAACCCGACCAGTCTAAGAGTGACCCGCAACTCGTCTACGCGTAGAGCTCGGTCAATCCGTTTCCCACCCTGGTTTATATTAGTAAACGAGCAAAATATGCTCGAAGACATAAACACATTTAAGTTTATATATATACTATGGGTTTTATATTGAGCGCCCGCAAGCAGTTCGCCGTTTAATGTCAAAAAAATCACAAATTGAGAATGCGTGATAGCCTTAGGGTTCCTTTAATAGCCACGCACCAAGTTTGGGCTCAAGGGGAGCAATTCTAAAAAATACATAAAAATTAAAAAAATGTCGAAAAAATTGGATTTATTGGCCATTTCATTAATTATAAATGTGTTTTTAAATTAATTTTTACTTTTTTTTTAAAATTTGGGCGTTTTGAAATATCTGATATTATTTTCAAGTTGATATTAAAAGTTTTTCCCAGTAAAAATGAGGTCTGGTTCCGGCCATGTCAAAAATTCCAACATGTACAAACTCAAGAAACTACAAACAATCAAAGTGATTATTTATACAATTACATCTATAATATTCAATATCGAGGCATACAATCAATTAAATTACAGAAATATCTGAAAATAACCACTCCTTATTTTTCAAAATAGGATTTATACTTAAGACCAATAAACTAAAAGATCTAATAGGCCTAAAGGCAAAAACCAATGTTGAAAACCTTTCCAAAGTAGTATATGAAAATACTTGCACCTGTGAGGCACAATACATTGGAAAGACATCAAGAAATTTACAATCAAGAATTAAAGAACACAAAAATCAATCGACCATCTCCGATCTTGGAGTTGTACTGGATAGAAGATTAAATTTCAATGACCACGTTATCAGTCATTCCAAGAAACTCATCAGGACTTTCCATCTTATAAAAAAGTTACACAGGTTATCAATTTCGCGAAATCACGCTTCGAAACTTTTCAACAGTCTGTTTTTGGCCCAGCTTAGATACGGGATAACTGTTTGGGTTGGATCTTCTTTTATCCACAAGATTGACTATATCCAGGAAAAGTTCGTCAAGTCAGGCATTATAGACTCTTTCAAAAGCATTCATTCACCTGTGAAAAAGCGGATGAAAATTTTTATTCCATCATACCAAATACGGAGCATTCCCTTAATGACATGATTATTCAGAGGCAATCCTAAGCGGAAACACAACTGAGAACAAAGAAGCCGCCCACTGATGCTCTTTCGTGCAGAAAGTTCTTAAAACTGTTCCCTGATAGACATCTACGATCGTATTAAACTAATTAATTAGTCAGATGTATTCTGATTATTTAAATACATTGTTTATTTGTTTCATTTCATTGTTTCATCACCTAAAGAACTGTGATGAGAAATTTACATATAAACTTTTATCCAAGGCAATTGATAATTTTCAACTAAGCATCATGGAATCAATTTATATAGAATTAAAGTAACCAAGCTTAAACAGAAAAGATGAATATAAATGCAAACTAAATTTACCGAAGATGTTATAAAAATTTTAATTTGATGAGTATTTTGAGGATTTTATAAGTGACATGCCGAAACATGTTAAATAAATGATGTCTTTCTTTTTTAAATTCATTCATAAGCTATATATTATTGTTTCCTAAGTCTTAGAATCATGTGAATTGATATTTTGACTACGCAGATAGTACTGCATTGATTTTCCTTAACCAGTGATAAGCCATGGTAAAAGAAAGTTTTTATTTTTCATGGTAATAATAAATTACCAAAAATATTTTTGAAAGTGTTACCTTATGGCTAAGTTGTTTTACCTTAGAATATAATGCATAGTTTAATGCTGATACAAAATCAATGTAATTTTTTGTCAGTCTTAAAAATTAGCATCTTTTCTTAACCCTTAAAGCGTCTCTTAATTTATCAAAATGCGCCTATAGCTAATGATGAGAGCTTGATTAGGAAGTACCTATTTGAAAACAAAAACTTTTTTAATTGCGTTTGTCCTAAAAAAGGTTCTATTTTTACTTCCGATATATCTTACAAAGGTGGAAAATTATGAGTGCGTAAAATTACGCCATAGGCGCGAGAACTCCAGCCTAGTTTGTGTCTAAGCGGCCATGTCGTAATTTTACGCTCTCTGAGCTTTGTACAAAGAAAACGCTATTTAATAGTATATTAAACGTTGGATGAGCCCTACAGAAGTTAGAGATATTGGCCATGGAAAATGCATAAATTTTCTGAAAATAAGAAGCACTGCCAGGTATTCAGTGATAAATTAAGAGACTTGTAAACTTGAAAAGAGTATGGATATAATTCACCCAGATTAGCTTTGGTTGCAGATGTAATGAAGTGAATATACATGAAAAAATTGACAAGGTCACTCACCTTGGCCTAAAAATTATTGAACATGACAAGCATTTTGCACTGCATATTTGTTGTCAACAAGAAGAATGGCATTAATATTACTCACTAAATGATTGTCTAATTTAATCCCATCCATTTGTTCACATTTCAACAATGGTGACAAAACTATGGCATAGGCATAGCAGCCGTCTTCAAATTCTACAAGGTTGTTTAAAGGCAGAACTAGCAGCCATTCACATAAATTGATGGGAAAGACAGCCAAAGACCTGTATCTGAGGTCCTTTGTCCTATGCTAATTAAAGTCAGAGGGCAAAAAATCACGCTCTACAGTAGTCAATGAACATTAGACAATTTTTGATGAACCCTGTATACTCTACATTCTCATCTTTAATCTACAAATTGGCGTGTGTTATAAAATTCAGAATTTATACCAAATTCAAACAAAGTACAGCCCAGCAGTATGCTTGTTGAATAATGCACGGGTATATATTTCTTATTCATTTATTTGTGTTAAACATGCAGTAATGAAACCATAATAAAAGTGTCAAATGTATTAAAACACATAGCGACGCATCAAACTCTGGAGCAAAATAAAGTAATAAATAAAAATACATATTTTAGGCTCTCGTAATAGTGTAGCATAATCCATCACATAAGCTGCTGAAAACCAAGATCGAAGAAAAGGAAAGAAAGAAGATGATTAAACTCAATTGAGCAAATTAAGCGATGAAATCTGCTAACCAAGATTTATAAATCAAATAAAGAAATGTAGTAGCAAGTACTTGCCGATAAATTAATTTGGCAAAAATCTGAGGGCGAAATCACTTCTCCTTATTTTTAGTAAACTAGGCAGAAGCGTCTTAGTAATTTAAAAATCATCAGGTACTTGTTATAATTGAAAGTATAAATAGATTAGAAACATTGTAACAATTGTTGAAGTATATTTTTCGTAAAGCTTATTTTGCTCTTGAACCCGGTTTGATTAACTATTGCAAATGTCTAGCTAATTAGGTAAATAACAGTTTTTTACGATTGGTTACATTTTGACATTTGAAGAATAGGCTATTAATAAAAAAACTATGTTGACCTTAGTTTGTGGAAAGTGCAACTTTGTACACATCAATATACAGCCAGCATAATGGAATTTCGCATTGCTGAAAGAAAATTAACTGCACTGAAAAACTCAAAAATTTTGGTGGGTTTTTTTATAAATAAATCTCTGACATTTCACCTGTATTGATAATTTTTGAAAAGGTATTTGCGATATTATTTTTAGTTAGTTTTACAGATATTTATTTTAGGAAAAGTTATCAATTTTATGCTTGTTATTTTTTCAAATTTATACATCTTGTTTTGTTATTTCAATACATCATTAATTTGTATTTGTTTTTCACAATTTTCAGTGATTTACCTTCTAAATACTATGCATCATGTTTTATTATTATTGAATAATACATTATATTAACTGTGTTTGCCTACCCATTTACAAACATTTGTACATATAGAAGAAGAATTTCAACATGGATTGTAGCTAATTTGACAAAGCAAATTTGTGTTTTCACATTTCTACCAATGGAAATTCGCATGTATAATGATGCATCTTCTACAGTGCAGTGAAAAATACTAAATGCTAATCAAGACAATGTGCTACTTTGCATGACGTAAAATAATAAATCAAATTTGTGACTATTCAAATTGGTGTGTCAAAAATAATTCGAATTTAGGCAAGGCAACCTGAGCTGATGATTTCAAATACATATACACACAAATAACAAAGCACGCAATATACTTTATATCTTTAAATATATTGTTTTGTTTTCATTACTTTATTTGTATTAGAATATTTCTTGTTTAACCATGCATGTTTAAATTTCTATTTTTAACCATCAATTGAATTTGTAGTGAGAGATTTAATACATATCCCTTGTTTTTGTTATTTCAAGCAATACATTATTACATTGTATTTCTTCAAAATTCTTCGCGATTTGCTTCCTAAATACTATGCATCATGTTTCATTGTTGTTGAAGGTTTCATTGTATTAAGTGTGTTAATTTAGCATTGGCCAATAAAATATTGCCTACTAGAATGACATCATTGAGTAGAACAGTAATTTACTACATTATAGTAGCTGAAAACAACAATTTATGTTATGAGTATACTTCTGAAAGCCCATTCTCTGACCACTGTTTTATTTCTATCAAATTTCATAAGTCTCATTCAACCAAAAAAATAACATAAAATGGATTAAAGCTCGTGAAAAATGTATTGAAAATATTAATAATTTTAAATCATCCCTCTCATCAGAAAATTGGTTTCCTGTATGTTCTACATCAAATTTAAATGAAATGCTGGAAAAAATTTTAAAAATTTTGTCTTAACAGATTTTGCACTGAAAATAAAATAATGGTCAAACCCACTACAAACTCCAAAGGAAATAATACTTTTTCGAATAAACCTTGAATAACTGAAACTTGCAAAGAATTTTTTCGAGAAAAGTACAAAGCGTTTAACGTCTTATGAATTCCCTACCTGCAAGAATTTTGCGCCTTTAAAAAGGTTAGAAATGCATCGAATATTGAATCTCGTAAGGAATTCAACGAATTCATTAAAAAATGAATATGCGCGCCTTTTAAGTAAGCTATAATTATTTACACTGTTTGAATTAGGGTTATGATGGATCATTCAGTGCAATGGAATTTAGTGACACCTGTTTCATAGAAATAGGATATGGGACTAATTTTTTTCAATGGGACTAGAGCGACTGGACTCATAAATGAGAAAACTGGGGCCATGGATTTCAGACTCCTACTCAAAATGTTTGCCAAATTAGAAGGTATTCGGTGTGACATTGCACCAAGAAAATTTTATGAGACTGGGACCAATAATTTTTTGGTATTGAAACTCTTACTTGAATACAAGAAAGGGAAAGTCTTACATTTCTAAGAATATTGAGTCTTGAGGAATAAAGTTATACATTTTTGTGCAAATATTAGTATGAGATATTTATGTGGCCATCAACATTCATTGAATTTTTGCATTCAAAATATGGGACTACATGCAGTGTTATTAAACATTTCCATAAATTTCGCGCATTATTTTGACTTGAATCATGCAGTTTAAATTGTAATTTTCAACTATTTTAGATTGCCGGACTTCAAAAATAGCGCTGAAGATAGGTATGTAATATTTTAGAAATCTGTAAGCTAATAATTGATTATTGGTAGCGAAGAATCATCAAAAACCAATTAAAATTTTCATTTCAAATTTTTTTTCACTTGGTATTTAATTCTGAAGAATTAACTAATTTGATCATTTCAATAAAAAAACTCTGAACTAAATTATTTTTACGTTACTTGATGTCAAATCTACTTCCTTCCGCAAAATGGATTGGTAGATTTCATAAATATCCAAGAAAATTTAAAAATTTGATAATTCACTTTTGCGTTAAAATTTAAAATTATGCAGGTCTTGCTCACCTCTGCTTAAAATATCATGGTGCTTGACTGCAAAATTTAGCTCCTTTTACCGCACATAGTGCAGAAGACGAGCATTTTTAAGCACCAAATGGAAACAAGTGCATTTCTACATGCGAATAAAATTTTACAAGTGTTTTAATATGCAGTCTATACCACGTATAGCACAGAATTATGGAAGTTTTAATATTAAATAAAACGTGACAATTTCAAGCCATTTACTATAAAAACAAACAAACAAACAAACATTTTGCAGATTAAGTTGACCATCTTGCTATAATTGTTTTATCAACATTTTGTTTCATTTTTCAAATGTTCTAGGGGATGCTAATTTCACTTAATAAATATATCAGGGATACTTAGCATCCACTAGCATCCCCTTGGCAACGTGCCTGCTTTCAAGTGAAAGTTCAAAATGGAAGCTAATACATGAAATTACAAATTATAAGCGATCAAAATCAAGCTCAATTGATTTGATAAAAGATTAGAAAGGAAACAATCTTAATAACGATTTAGAAATATCTAATGAACTAAATATGACTTTTTGACATTAGAAAATACAATGGCCCCCTCGTTCAGTACGAAAATGTTTTACGCAAAATTTTTATATCCGAATTTTCTTTCCACTTAAAACCAACAAATCAAGTGGTCCCTCAAGCATTCCCTCATGGGCTCTTAAAATTATGGCAAACACCATTGTAAATCCCTTAAAATTGCTCATATTATTCTAATTTTTAAGAAAAACGATCCATCAATTGCCACTAAGTATATTGACAAATCTCAATTACTTCAATTACTAAAATATTCAATTAATCATAACATCCTAATTGAAAAACTATCGTACTTAGGATTTTCTTATAGTAGTAAGCAATTGATAACTATTTACCTCAATCAAAGATTCCAGAGAGTTAAGTTAAATATTTTTTTTGGAATGGTTACCGGTTTAGAATGGGTTCCCTCAAGGTACGATTCTAGGTCCTCTTCTTTTAGTGTTTATTTAAATGGCATGCATTCTACAACTAACTACAATTTATCCAATATGTCGATGACACCTGCATTTTCAGTGAAAATTCATCAATGCACCTAGCAGTGGAATCCATAGAATCATAGAATATTCAAAATATTTGTATATGCACAAGTTGAATATTGATTAAGCTCAGACAGAATTTTATATTTTACAGCAAAATAAAAGCAATTACGATGTTTCTGCAGTGACTTTAAGTGTAAATAATATTAATATTCCTATTTTAGACACTTTCAAGTATATAGGAGTAATTATTGACTCAAAGTTAAAAGTTCATTGCTCACATCAACTTAATAGTTAGAAAATTAACTATAGGTATAAAAAGTATAACACTAGTAGTTAAGCAGTTACCACCAGTCAATTCTTCCATGCTTTTATTATGAGTCACTTTAATTACGCAAACATTTTATTTACTGACCTAAGCAAATTGCTTTATAAAAACTTAATATTCAATTCAAATGGGCATTAAATTTCTAAACGAAAAACTCATCGAAAACTAAGCATTACATTTCTAGGTTAATTTTTCCTAAACAACTCGTCATATTGACATTCTTCAAGCTAATCAGCAGCCTACCACTTTATGATACGATTAAAATACTGGCATTTACTCAAGCATAATTCAAGATCAAAACATTTTGCATGTGTTAATTATAAGAAAAACATTTTAAAGAAATTGTTCACTAATGTGACCATTCGAACCTGGAGCTTCCTACCTAAAGAAATTGAAAACATTGAAAAATTAAAATCCTTTAAAAAGTATTTAAGAATCTTCCTTAAGCAAAAATATATTTCTACTAAATTATGGCTAGGATACACATTTTATAGCAATGAATACTCTATAACTCAGTATTAAAATAGTAATATACATGTTGTAATTTATCCGTAGTCTGGAAGAATTGTTTTTGTAATTTATGTGATTTGTATACATGTGCTTTGTGATTTTTTGACGCTATTCAAATAAATGATCAGTTATTTAATTGTGAACATTTATCTGAATAAAGAATCTATTATCTTATTTATTGCTTAATAAGAACATGCAGATATATTTCGACTTACAAAGTCATCGTCAGTTTTTTTACAAATTATTCTCTTTAAATTGGAAATCTGTTAATTTCTATTCTTGCCAATATACAGGGTGACCATAAAGTCCCTTCGGTATTTGTTTTTATAATGAAAATTCATTGACAAACATTAAGACAATTTTTTTTGGATTTGTTTTACTAAATCAATAAAATTATCGATCATAAACTTTTATAATTGCACACTTTTTGAATTTTTTACAAAATGCTGTCTCAAAATGAACGAGTACAAATCGTACTTTTAATGGCACAAAATAACTGTTCCTCAATTCTTGTCGAGCGCGCGTGGAGAAAAGAGTTTGGATCCTATCTCCCAAGTGATAAGACGATTCAATCAACATACAAAAGATTTTGTGAAACTGGTAGCATTCATGATAAAGAGACATGTGGTCAGCAATGAAAACATTGAAAAAATCCGGACTCATTTTGAAGAAATCCTTCATCCTCACTTCGACAAGCATCAAGAGAAATTGATATTCCGCGTGAAACTGTTAGAAAGTGCTTAAAATATACGATCGGAATGAAGTCATTTCACTATACTCGTGTGCAAAAACTTCTCTCTGACGATTATAATGCAAGAATGGAATATTGTGAATCCATGTTACGTCAGCTACGATATGATTCATCATTAATTGATCGATTGTGTTTTTCGGATGAGGCAAAGTTCAATCTTCAGGGCGATGTTAACACACATAACTGCATTATTTGGGGATATACGAATCCTCACGCCTATACTGAACAACCATTAAAAAGTCCAGGAATAACTGTTTGGGCAGCAATGTTTAAGAGAAAATTGATTGGTCCTTATTTTTTCGACGAAAACACGGTTAAGCAAGACAATTATTTAAAAATGCTACAAGACTATTTCGTACCTTGCCTAAGAGCATCCCGAAAATTTTCAACAACTCATTTCCAACAAGATGGAGGACCACCACATTGGGGACTTCAAGTCCGAGATTATTTGAATGAAGTTTTTAGCGATAAATGGATTGGTCGCTCAGGACCCACAGCATGGTCTCCAAGAAGTCCAGACCTCACAATTCTGTGGAGACATTAAAGAAAGAGTTTATGCACAAAAACCAACCAATTCTGAAGCTCTAAAGAGACTTATTGAAAATGAATTTTCTAAAATCTCACATGCAACTCTTGAAAAGGTCTTTTAAAATATGATGTCTCGCTTAAAAAAGTGTGTAGTGGCTAATGGAGGACACTTTCAACACCAGTAAATGTATAAACATAATTTCGAATTGTATATTTTTGCTGTTTTATTGTTCAAATACATTTTATTTGCCCTGTTTAGTTCTTATTGTATGTAAAAATACCGAAAGGACTTTATGGTCACCCTGTATATTTAACTACAATCTATTTCATTTATTATCAACATTATATGGATGATATATTTGCATTAGTAAAAGATGAATAAACATCAGAAAACACTTACAAAATTGATTTTAATTGACAAGAATATTCAGTTTACAAAGTAGATTGAAACTGTGGACAAATTTCATTATTTGAATGTACAAATAACTAGAAAAAAAAACAAATTTGAAACTGGAATCGATAACAAACCAACAGGCACATGATTGTTATTGAACTACAACTCAAATACGCCTTTAAATTACAAAATATCATTAATAAAAGGATGTATTCATCGAATATTTGACAATTGTAGCACATATAGAACAATTAACCAAGAAATAGAAAATCTTAAGATCGAATTAAAGAAAAATGAATATCCAAATAATTTCATGGGTCGATATATTAAGAAATCATTAAAAAGACATTTTAATTAAGAACACAACATCAAAAACCAATCAAACTAAGACCGAAATTGAAATTCAAATCTACAACTGAAGAAACCAATAAGTCTAATGTGATTTATCAAATAAAATGCACCTGTGGTGAAGATTATATAGGCTTTTCTAGTAGACAACTACAGTAGCGTTCAAAATTATCGAGGCTTTTTCACCATTTGCGAATAGAACAATAAAGTTACATTTTAAATCCACGTGATAGGGGAGAATTTATCGACGTATAGCTACTTTTTTAACAATAGTCTTAACATGCGATTTGAAATTAAGGTTTGAATCAATTATAGTTTCTAAATATTTAAACTTTTCGACAGTTGATATGGAAATATTGCTGAAATTAATAGAAATTTTAGAGACATCTATTTCTTCGCTAAAATGTCGCATTATGCAAAATTGCGTTATATTTATATTAATGCACAATTGATGCATGCAGAAATATTTAAACAATCTTGCACAATTAGATTCAATTTTCTTTACTGCTGTGTCTAATGAAGAGTTTCCACAGAATATTAGTATATCATCTGCATACTGTATAATTTCACAGCCAGTTACATTCCTTATGTCATTTACATATAGATTGAATAGCAGAGGTCCTAAGATTATTCCTTGGGGAACACCATTTTTTACAAATGGCCCTTTAGACAATGTGCTATTTAACTTCAATTGTTGCGTCCTATTGTTTAAGTAATTTGATAGAGGACTGACACTGCTTGGAGAAAACCCTAGTTTAAATAAATTTTTTAAGAATTGTGATGATTAGAATCAAAAGCCTTAGATAGTTAAAGAGAAGCGATCGCTAGAAATGATTAGAATCAAGCAGATATTTCTATTTTTCGGTTGTTTATACAAAGGCATCGGAAGTAGAAAAATTCTTCCGAAATCCAAATTGCGCTTTGATAATAATTTATTTTTACTAATAACAATAACCTAATAATTATTTATTTATACCGATATATATATATATATATATATATATATATATATATATATTGTGTTTTAATCTAGAAAATTATGCACTGTGATACAAAATGCTGAAATTGCAGACCACAACCTTCAATCAATTATAACTATATTTCTAGCAAAATGCAAATTTTGATTTTTTTTATATGGTAATTCTTTGCAGGGGTTTAATCAATTTTTCGTTTTCAGGTATTTTTATTAATGGGTAATTTCATAAAAAATTCGAAGTAAAAGTACAAAGTAAAAAATGAGAAAAACTCAAATTAATGAGAGATTATAGAGAGAGGAATGTAGTTAATATTCTAATTGCAATACTGTAGCCTTACGGTTTGGTAAGATTTTGCTACAACCTAAGCAAATTATTCCTTTCTTATCAAATATAACGGTAATTTTTTTAAAATTAGCCAGTAAATTGCTGTTAAAATTACCAGTAATTGAATGCCCCGTCCATTCAATAGCCGGATTCATGTATGATTTCGCCACACATTTTATCATTAGAGTTGCAGAAACATAATAAAAAACCAAATAATGTCAAAACCACAGGCAAACAATCGATAAGTTAATAAAATTAAAAGCGATTAAACAACAAAACAATCGAATAGAGGTTTCTACAACAAAATATTTAAGTGAAGATGAACTAACCAATATTAGCGTTTGCTTATGTATGTAACATCAATTTGCTGACCTAAAAAAGAACAAATTCCTTACGCATGTTTCTCTGCAATGGGTTTGGGATATCTTTGAACATCTCAAGAAACAGTCAAATTCTTTGTTGCTTCCATTGGCGCAAAACATGATAAATACATGAACACTAGGTATGGAGAGAAAATAAATTTTTAGAAAAATTCCAAATTTTCAAAGAAAACTTGTTAATCTTTTCAACAACCTCAGCCACAATAATACGCTTTAATTAAAATCTTCAACATTGCATTAAAGTAAGTTCCCCAATAGACCTAATCAAGATGTTAAATTTTCTAAAAGGCTTGGAGAAAATTCTTTGTAAATATATATATATATATATATATATATATATATATATATATGTATAAATTATATATATACACCTGACTTTTATGAAACTCTCTACTCTCTCTCTTGGCTTTGCCGTTGATCATATCAAGAAAGTGATTGTTATGGCTTTAAATTCAATACAAAATTGAAACTCAATTATTTAAAGTTTCCTAGAAACTTAAGGATGTGAAAAATGAAATGAATCAATCGGTTTTGTAAATTTTAATCAATTCAGTGCAATGATTATATTTTGATTTCTTGATTTAATAAATTGTGTTATTACTTTATTAATATAAGTTAATGTGATAAGAAAGTGTTCATATGATATAGAGGTGCCAATGTAAATAATAAAAGCTAAAATATTTCTTTAAAGTATTGTAATGATGCTAAAATATCATGGGCATGGCTGGAAATATAAAGGTGCGCATGTGAGCCTTAGGGAAACGAATTTTAGTGAGCAGAAAAATATGTTGGATTAAGGATCACTTGGACGTATAAATATTAAAGATATATTGTAGCATCATCCAAGAAAGAACACTCAAAACTCTATCGATGATTTATGTTAATTCTTGGAAAATGCATTTATTAATTTTGATAGTTTAATTTCGGCAAGTAGTAGTCGCCAAAATGGTTTGACAAAATTACGTGTGGACGATACGCCTGCACACAGTTCTGCAAAGCCACACGGTACGCAGAAATTTAAACCGTGGGAAAACCAAAATTGAAATAAGGCGACTGGTACTTGTTTAGCAGCATTCAATCAGTAAATATGTTTTAGTAAATTTTGTATAAATAGAAAACCACGAGCTGTGAATATGATGAACATTAACCTCGTTATATTTTCATTGATTATTGCGGTTTGATTAATTAATACTTTATGCGCAGCTAAACGGTTTTCTGTGTGCAACAATCGTAGTGCTAGCAGTGAAGGAGCAGTTAATGGGTATCGCGCTTGATTGTTGTATTGCAGATAGGTTATGGATAGGTGTAGGGATTTTCCTCCCGTTTGGCGCGCACTCAATTCATTTCCTATCATGTAGTAACAAATGCAACAAAGGCGTTTTTGCCATCGTAAGTAAATATTACTATTTACATTAACCGAGTTTTAGATCTAAATTATGACGAATAATGTGACCGATAATGTGACCGATTTTATAGTTATTTTAATAGTAGTTTGTAGCTAACCTTTGTATATAGTTTTTAGTAGCTAGCGTTGTGTCTTATTTTTAATATGTCAGTAGTTTGTAGTTAATAGTTTGTATCGTAGTTTATTAAATGTAGGAAGCTGCTCTATACATATTAAATGCTTTTACGTAATAGCAGCTAGTGTCTGTCATTGCAAACAACTACTGACATTATATGAATTGAGCGTGAGCACTAAGTCGATTTGTGTTCATAGTTTATTTCACTCATTAGGGCACACATAACAAACATAGTTTTCATGAGACTGAGCTGAGTTGGAATCACAATGGATCGAATCTGTAACTACGAAATGGATGGAGTTGTTGGCAGTTCTGGCGAACCTGTTATGATCTCAGTGACTTGGCGTCGGGCAAGTGCGCCCAGAGATTTCAGTCCTCTTCAATCGATGAAGTATCTAAACAATACTATTTACTAATTGTTATTGGAACATCTGTTAGTGCAGTGTGGAATATACAATTAAAGGACAGAAGAGGAAACTTAGATAATACTTACCCCGTGATAGCTGGCGCTGATCCCTGGATTGATTCTCTAAATAGATTATCTAGCTATGAAGTGTTAGTTTCACCTGGGTAGCGATATTACAATATGTTCATAAACATCGAGTAAGGCCTGTATTCGTTAAGTTAAGTCATTGAAACACGATAAACAAAAATATTTTTATGTTTTCTTCATATATATATATATATATAATAATTAAATGTTTACAAAATAAGAATTTTTTTACAAAATCCTACATATTGTAATATGTCTTTAGCACGATGGATACCACCTGACAAATAATAATAATAATACCACATGTTTCCTGGCATATCCATATGCAGCATTTATTCGACAATTGAATTTCTGAATTTTAACATGTTTGGGATACAAAGTACCGTGGATGCTTAAATGAACAGAAAACAGTGTGACTTTTGAAAACAAAATTAGTAAAATATCAATTAATAATTAATATCCCAAATAGTATTTAAAAAAAGATTTTTAATCAGTTGTTTACTATTCAAACCGGTATATATTTTCCAATATTTCCTCATACGTGTTTATGCCATGACCATAATTGTTCTTTACTAATAAATGTCTTCTTTCTTAAAGCTTGTAATTCATTTTCCAATTGTAATTGCAGCTGTCTATTGGCTCCTAAGCCAATAATTCAATGCTTTTACATTCTGTACTTGCAAAGCACATTCCAAATACTATTATTAATTTTGACTTAATGAAGTCAAAAGTTATTTCAAACAAACTACTATCGCCGCTCTATTAAATATTTGAGGTTATTAGCTTTTCCGCAGTTTCAAAGAAGCGCCGAGTTATTTTAGAAGCGAATACAAAGTAATAATTAACGTTGTGACATTAAAAATTAACCATCTTTTGCCAATATAAACATCTATATTTTGATGATTGTTTGCGATATGTGCACTATTTCACTAAAACATGAACGGCTAAAAATTTCGAATACATTTGCTCTAAGTAAATAATTGGAAATACACTCACTCTATGATGTATAGACCATGTTCTTCCAAAAATAGAATATCGCGACGAATACTTCTTGGCGTTAGACTTCTACTCCCCAAAGTTTTTTGGGATTGTGAAAATGCTGAAATATATGACACATCAGCTCGGATGTTTCAATTGACTAATTAAATAGTTAAGCCTACACATCATTTGGTCAACAGTGTCAAACATTTTCTTTCCATGTCGATATCCCTGTTCATAGGAGTAACAGAGGATTGTTATCAAATCTCCTATCCTGCCATTTACAAACATTGAAACACTTATGTTGGATTACGGCAACTACTTCAACCCTAAGCGCATTTTCTCGAACCTGAAATATTTAAAGCTATGAATGAGATCCACAACAATTGATGAAATTTTTGATATTCTGAATCAACTATATATTAATTGATGATCTCCATAAATCATTAATGCCTTGATAGATTGCTTTGCTGTCAATAAGACCATTTCATTAAATTCTACAATCTGTATGAAACTTGTATTTGATTTAGGGATGTTCCAGAATCCGGTATCCGAAAAAATCGGCAATTACATAACCGGAGCCGGGTGTCCGGTAAAATTTAACTTCTTTACAGGATTTTATCGGATAACATATTCTGAGATTGAATTTTTGAGGAAAAGCTATATTTTTTCAATGACATGGAAGTTGTCATGCAACAAAACAATTTTTTCTGATATATCAGGACGCAGTCTATTTAATATATACTTATTTTCATTCCCAAGAGGTTGATATTAATTGGGAAATGAGGTAGTTCTTCATTAACAATTAGTCAACCAAAAGTCATAAAAGTAATATTTTATTCGGTTGGTCTATTTTGCAGTCTGCTTAAAATTAGATTGTTTTTAGACCTGGGGTGTTAAACTACGCCATTAAAAGAAACTTAAAAATCTTACTACAATTAAGGCATTATTTGATCGAGCATATAAAATCTGTTCGACATTCGAACATACAGTTAATGCCTTTGATCAAATTTTTACCATCTTAGAACGAAATGGATATCCTCATAATATTTTAAGAAAATATTCAGATCATCTACTTGAAAATGATTACTGCAAAGAAAACGAGCAATATGTGAAAAATACCAACAAAGAAACGAAAATTGAAGTATATTAGAAAATACCATATCTAAGTAACCAAGTTAAGAAATTCAAAAAATGAGTAAGAAATCTGAATACAAAACTTCAAAAATTACTAAGATTACCCCGATTTTTACAACTTTTAAAAAAAAATTAGTTTAACAGCAAATACAATGTCCCAAAAAACTTAGTTTCCTCCCTAGTCTACAAATATATATATATATATATATATATATAAGAAACTAAGCGACATCTGGGAATAAGATCTAATGAGCATTTAAGAGGTCATCCGAATTCAGAAATTTTTACCCATCACCATCAAACTAAGGAAGATCAATTTAAAATTTTACTAAGAACTAAACATCCGAAAATAGCAGCAGAGGAAATATATATAAAAGAAACAATAAAGAGTAAATTATTAAATCGACAACAAAGCATGATGACCTTAAATTTATTCGAAGTGTATGTAATAAGATCATTTATATTTAGTGTAGTTTATTGTAAATTTATTTACCGCATATTTTGTAAACTGACTATGATGGTAACACATCGAAATCGATATTTAAGACTGTCGTCACATTCAAATAATATATATATATATA
>CABFPE010000443.1:219745-252857 GCA_900660155.1 Hofstenia miamia
ATATATATATATATATATATATATATATTCAAAGAAATAAAAGGCAGTGATGATATTTACATTTAAATTATAAAAAGCATGATATTTACAATGTACACATTTACAAATGATAAATAATTGATTATGGGTTGACATTGTCACTTCTGTTTGTAGAAATAATAGAACATGAATCTTCATGTAGTTCCTTCCTCCACTAAAACAAAATCAAAAACTTTTACAATATCCTAACGCAATGTAAGCACAAAACTATTAAACGCCAAAATATGATTCGATGTGCTACTGCAAATGACCTCTACATATTATAATTTGCAACGGCTTTAGGTAGGCATAAAGGAATGTCCCTCTCTTTCAAATCTCCAAATTTGATTTTTTCGATTTAAATATAAAATATTTTATAAAAAAATATGAAAAAGGTAAGAAATATCTTGACAAAATACAATTTAAGTTTATANCCCCCCCCCCCCCCCCCCCCCATCAGCAAATCCTGCATATGTTACTGATTATAGCGGAAATATCATATTAAGATTATATTTCATATAATGGATTTATTGACCAAGTAAAGATAGACGAATGGATGGGATTTGAATATTTTTGGATTTGTACGTTATATCATATAGTCGACAATGGGATTATCGGAGTAAATTGCACGTTGTTATAAATTTTAGTTCTTAAATTTTACTCAGTAATCATTAGAAAATTCATGAATAATGAGTGGTGACGTCAAGAAGTACGAAGATTAGCGTACATCTACGCCCGATTTACATGACTTATATTAGTGATGAAAGTGTAATTACATAAAGTTCTAATATACGATTCTTTACATCACTAACTATAATACTATATTATAATTTCAGAGAGCATAATATTTTACATTGAGGAAAGAACTGGTGCCAATGTTAGTACACTTACATGAAGCTTCACGTGAATAAGCAACACCAAAAATCTGCAAAATATTGCTGAAGAAAATATTTTAAGTTATAATGGGAATTAGGAATGATTGACAAACAAGGTTGATAATTTCTGTTTCAGAGATGAAAACCGACAAAGCAACTTGCACATGGTAAATTTTTCCTTATTGAATTTTACATTTTAACCACGTAGACATAATTTGCCTCTTCTCTATCCTCCCCACATGCACAAACTAGGTCTCTGCGGTCAGTTTGTTACTTGCCGTAGTCCGACTTCATACCATTCCAACAAGTTATAATTAAATATTCCCGTCAAAAAATTTACAATTTGCCCAAAATTAGCACATTATAAATAAATTCTGAAATCTAGATTCATTGTACATGTTTTCGCTAATTTAGTATTTTTATGACAGCTACATGTACATTAAGTTGGTCCTATACAAAAAATGTCAAAATTTTCAATTTTTTTATTTTGGTTGTTTTACATACTTCCAACTATCTGTTAACTGCTGGTATAGCTATTTTTTCATGAAGAATTATATAAATTAGTTTAAAAGTAATTTTAATATGTGACACTTAAAATTTCAGAAACGATTTTCCTCAGTTACGCCCCTAGCAACCATCTGTGTCTTTGATTTTGACTTCAAAACCCCTTAAAAAGCAATATAAATGAAAATTCTATTATTTAGGAGATATAATATGAAAGAAAAAAATTTTTTGAGGTTAAATTGATCAAATACCAAAAAAATATTAAATGAAGGGGATTTTTTGCTTAAAACGTAGTTTTCTTAGAATTGCTAATTTTTGAAATGGTGCGATCAATAACTTTTGAAATAGAAGTCTGATTGACTTGAAATTTTGTATGAGTGTTAAAATTCATAACATCAACTTACTGTACTAAAATCTTTTTGATCTGATTATTGAAAATTATTTTATAGGTTGTTTACGTAATAAATGACCTTCAAAAATTTGCGTAATTTCAGGACCAAATACTTTTTTTCCATAAAAAAATAAGTATACACTCATTGTTTTTAGTACAGTAAGTGCATATTTATAAATGGAATGTCAATTTTTATTTTAAAACTCTCAGTCAATTTAAAGTTATTGACCGCACCACAATATCCCTAAAATAGACCGGTTTGGTTCGTAAAAGCAGGACCAGACAGTAAATTCTGAAAATTACATATTTTTTTTTAAATTTTCATTCATTTTCAAACAAATAAACAATTAAAACTTAACTTTGAAAAGAAAACATGGCGTTTCTTTCTTTTAGTATAGGACCACCTTAAAGAATGAAACATTATCTTAACCAATATTACATTATTTCTAATATACATCCATTTTGTAGTTGTATCTTAACGCTAAGACAAAACTTTATTAAAACGGACTTTTTGACGTCACCAAGTATTCATATATAAATAGCTTACTTGATCTTCAACTACTCTTTTCAAATCCAATTGAGTGCGAGTTTTAAAATCTATGCCTTTTTCCGCGAACAGTGTATGTAGTTTAATCTCATTTCTAAAATAATCAATATTAAATATTGTTGATTATGGATAACTGTTCTATTTTTTAATTATATAAATATATATATATATATATATATATATCATGGGCGGTCCGTCATTATAATCGCAGCAATCGGCGATTACCTCATAACATGTGTAAAAAGGTGGTTCATTCTTTAATCTAACTGTAAGCATATTCGAAAACTGAATAAACTGTTGTAATTGTAACCATAGGTGTAGTGGGGCGGGGGCCCATGGGAGCCCGCTCCCCATTGTTAAATTTTTTATGCTAAGGGTGGGGGGCTATGGGGGCTCATCTTATTTTTAAAATTCAGACTTTTTCGTTTCATTTTCTAGCAATCCACTACCCACCCAGGAACTGATCTATCAAGTGTTCAAGAAGACAAACTTGCAAAATTTTCAAGTAAGCCACAGACTGGAACTCGTAATTCACGATGTTATAAATTTAATCAATGTAACGTTTCACCTGAAATCACTATGTGATAAGATTTGCACGGTTTACCTCCAATAACAAAATTAAAAGAGAAGTACAAAGAATATCTAAGGATCATGATGTCCAGTTTAGAAAAGTTGGTTCGGCAATCGACAATTGGTGAATGGCCACTATTAATACTGAGGAAAGACTATTTGGCCCTTTTCACTCATTTTTGTAGTCATACAATCAATGCTGGAAAGGAAAACAAGAATACATGTACAGTACACCTTGCTTAATAAATCTACATTAGGACCAGGCTATTTTGGATTTATTAACAAATGCGAAAACTATGGAATAGAATCCAAATTTCTGCAAATAGCAAATTTAATGAGATTCTCAACATATTTGGAAATATATGTACCAGTTAGTTGTTTTGCTGAATGAATAATGAAGCAAACAAAAAATGCTTATAGGTAATTTTGATCTATTGTCGCTTTTCTAGTGCTATCCAAAGGATTTAATAACTAAGAGGAAAATTACAAACACTAAAAAGGTATATCTATTGCTAGGCAATTTATAGAAGTCTCAACAAATGTTCTGTTTTTGGCAGATAATAAATTTATTAAGAATTGCTTGCTTTGGGGGCACGTTTCCTATAATTGAGGGCTGATGCTCACTTTGCAAGCAACAAAGGCGTCTATTTTGATATATCCAAGACTATTAAGACTATATTCCAATTGAACAAAGCAAAGTCGCATCCCTGCAGCTGTAGGGGGCTCAGAAGTACTTACCTTTACGGTTGCTATCAACAATGTCGTGGACTAGCTTATTAAGCATGTCGTCTTCCTTCACCTCCGGAACTATAACATCATCTATCAAGTTTCTTTCTTCATTGAACAGTTCCGCCCCAACAGCATTAAATCCGGCTTTGATCTAACTGTTTTTTGATGTTGTTTCAAGAAACTAATTCCAAGCTTACTTGATCATATACATGGCCTCCAACAAATTCAAGCGCTTTGTAGCCCCCTGAGCAAAAATTTCAACCTCAGTGTTATATATAATATCGAAATTACAATAAGTTTGTCGATTCAATACATAATTCCGTCATTCTCTTCTTAGAAAAATTGGATTTATTAATCGGGGTATTGCATTTATTAACAGATGGGTTTTCAAAGCAGAAATCAATTCCAGACTAATTTGAATGTATTAGGGATTGATTTATTATCAGTGGATTTATAAAGCGTACTGTATTATAAAGCGTCTACTGTATTGCCTTAGTAAGGAAAATGCAGTCTGTTGAAATTGTAGAGGATTCAGTTGCTTAGACACCATTCAGCTGATGATAGTCAAACCGAAACTACTAGAGATCTCAATTAATTAAAGTTGAATTGCTGATTTAATTTTTGTTTTACAATGTTTCTTGTTGCAAACCGAGTAGAAGGGTGTGTGTAAGTATTTTATGGCCAGTATGGGGTCCCAAAAATTTTTGTTTAATAAGGCCCCATTGTTAACAAAATAGGACTACACCACTGATTGTAACCTAGTCTTAACTAAAGTTTAGTTACTAAACAAAGTGACGTTGGGCACCAAAAAATGTGGGCCAATTTTAATTCCCGTAACTGTTAAAAAATGTTCCTACAACAGCATTGTAAATGTAAAAAAAAGTATTCGTTCCTGCGCAGCATTTAAATAAGTTTTGTTTACAAATCTGCAATAAAATGTAGAAATTTTAGAGCGAATTGGACTCATTTCCATTTACAGGCTACTTTTCTGACAATGGCAAGAAAATTATGGGAGGGACAGTCCTGCTATAGAGCTGAACGTTTAAATTTGCAACCATTACATGTTAAATTCAATTTACATTCATAAGTTGTGCATTAAAATAAAAATGACGATCACGGCGGAATCGCACTTTCTGTGCGAATGTACTGACATTAAATTCAGCCAATAAATTGCATCCGATCCTATTTCAATCTCGAGCATTTAAGCGTAAAAGGAATCGCAACAAGTGAATGATTACGTTGACCAACGATTGGCTAAAATATTTAACTATTTCTACTATTTGTTACCCGCCAAACAACATCATATCATAACATAACAATGCTGTGCTTCAAGTAGTTTATTCGTTGCTTTTATATCAGAAAGTTGGGAGTGGGAATGATTATAGACTATTCTAGCGGCTGAAACAGTTAGCAGCAGTAAATCAGACAAGTTCATACTGTGTCATGTGCACAACACGCAGCCCTGGTTGAACGCGTTTATGAGCCTGCTATTGCAAAATGGGCTCATCGATGCTAGACGAAAGCTGTGGAACATGAGCCTTAGTTTACTGTTTACGGCCAACAAGAAACATAGTTTCTTAGGCAGCCTTAATAATGGCTGCATATGGTTAGGTGAGATACATAGTTATGTTTAAGTCCATGTACATGTATCCAAAACATCTCTCATTGCACTTTGAATTGAGCTGAGAAAATTTTTTATATAAAACAAATATAATGTTTAGACTTAAGATCATATTTCAGCCGAAAACTTGCAGTGATGTTTATATAATTATTTATGAATATGTTTAAGCAAGTCTTTAAGTATTGCAAAATTAGGCATACGCACAATATCAAACGTAGTGTATGCGTATTCTATTGGAGTTGAAGTATAATGTCTGCCTATATGTGGTCAAATATATGCTAAAATGTAGGAATTAATTTTTATTCAAGGTGCTAAATTTTAAAGGTTTACTTGTTTGTTTTAATATTAGACTATAGTATATTTTGAATTTTACATTTTGTAATTGATAACATTATTTGTAGAAACTACTTATATGCCTGAAAACGTTTCTGATATTTTATGCAAATCGTTTGCAAGTAGAAATTTTGAAGAAAAATTATGTATTACAAAGCAACAGAGGCCCATTCCGACTGAGCAACTTGAAAGAATGTGGAACTGATCGCGGCAGGAGTTATGTGAGACATTTTTGTACAAGTCGTTATAACCAATATAAATGGCTAACTGGCTGTCTAGTAAACAATAAATTGTATTGTTGGCCATGCTTGCTTTTCATGTCTACAAAAATTACTTTGAACTCTTCAGGTTTTGATAATCTGCGAAATCTATCTAATTCTGCTGCGAAGCATCAATCAGCACCTGGGCATTTAAGATGTGCTAAGAGTTTATTAACTTTTGGTAGGTCATCTCCATTTCATCATATATTAAATGAAGATACAAGAGAGCAAATTGCAGTTCATAATAGTAATGTCTTCAAGAATAGAAAATATCTAAAACTTCTAATTGATATTGCATTTTTTCTAGCACGTCAAGAACTTGCATTTAGAGGTCATGAGGAGTACAGTGATTCGATAAAGAGGAAATGGATTGAATTACTTCGTGATTATTACAGTACTACAGATTTACATTTGCAATCCAATAAATTATTTTAAGGTACATCAAATCACATTCAGAATGATTTAATTGATGCAATTGCACAATTAGCAGTTGATTATATTAAGTCTGAAGTAAGTTCTTGTCAAAATGTTGTTATTCTAGTAGATGAATCAACCGATGTTAGTTCTGAATCGCAGTTGTCCATATGTCTTCGGTATGTTCATAACGGGGAAATACACGAAAGGTTTCTAGGTTTCAGAGATGTTTTAAATGGTAAAACTGCTAATGATTTTTCGATATCATAATGACTGTAATTTCCCAATATGATTTATCAAACAAACTTATTTCCTCAGACGTATGATGGTGCTGCAGTAATGGCCTCTGATGTTAATAGTGTTCAGGCCAAAGTAAAGGAAAATGTAAACAGTAAAGCTTTTTTGTCCACTGTTATGCACATTATCTGAACCTAGTTTTAAGTAAAGGTTTGACTTCTATTGCTTAACTGAAATTTTTTTTCTTCTTTAGAGGCCTTAGCAACATTTTTCAACAGATCCCCCAAAAGATTAGCACTTGCTGATGAAATCGTAAACAAAATATTGTCAAAGTCTTTTAAATGTTGTTTCTGATAAAAGTGAAGCTCTCCTCGAGGTTTTCAACAGTATTTTAAAAAATGCCAAAAAATGGGACTCTGATACCATCAACCAAGCTACTGAATTTCTAAAATTCTTGAATGAATTTAGTACAAAATTTTTTTAGAGTCGTTAAACAAAGTCTTTTCTCATTCTGATGTGCTCTTTCAAGTTTTGCAGAAAAAAATTCGACATCGCATTTTGTATTCAAAAGCTAGAACTATATTCGGATTTTTTGAAATCTCAGCGTTGTTATGAGCAATTTGATTTACTTTACAATAACGCTCTAACGAAAATGAAATTGTTTTATCACGATCACTTACGATGGATTCTCATAAAATTAGATATCGCCAATTGTTTTTGCAATTTTTGATAATTTGTTGGCTCAAATAAGCTGTAGGTTCAATTCTTACAAGGACTTGAAATTCTTTGAATTGGTGAACTCTCCTGAATTCCATAATTACAAGATCAATTTTCCTGAAGAAGCATTTTTATCAGAAAAGCATTCTATTTCCGATGTAAAACTTGATTTTGTTAAACTACGAAATGAACTTGCTATGAAAGTGTGAACATGCGCTTAGCACCTGTAGATTTATTCAAGTATTTAGAGAAAACTGGCCTATGTGAATGCTTTGAAGAAATCTATTCTTTATTAAACATCATTCTAAGCATTCCTGTATCAACTGCTTCGGTTGAAAGAATTTTTTCTTTCATGAAAAGAATAAAAAGTTTCCTTCGGAATACTACTTGCAAAGCAAGGCTCACAAACTTAGTAATAGTTTCGATTGAAAAACAACTACTTCTAGATATAAGAAAGAATGGCGAACAATTTTATGATGCTGTAATTGACAATTTTGTGAAAAAAGAACGTCGATTAGATTTAGTATTTAAATAGATTTTTTATAACTGTATTTTAGTAAATTGAATGAATGAGGCATGCATTGTTCAATTTATATTATATTTAACATTTGCGATTGCCTTTTAACAGAGAGTGCGGACCGCCACTGATATATATATATATATTTATATATATAAATTATGAACGTTTGGAATTTGCAATTATCTCTTGATTCGTAATAAAGAAAATACATATAAATTAAATTATCTTCAATCATTTTCGAAAAATGGATCTTTCAAAGAAAGAAATTGTATTATCACTATCGGAAACTCAAATAATGTCTCTGACACATCGCCAAGCACAATCTGCTTTAAAAACATTGGTTCTAACACATGAAGATGATAAGCTTTTATTCAATGAAATAAACTCAAAACTGGATAGTATTACGAATGAAATTGAAAAATACTCAATGAATATCACAAAACTCAATCAAGATATTTGTAAAGCTTCAAGCTCATCTATAATTCAATCACTACCAGCATCTAGACCAGTTAATCCTAATGTACTAATTTTAACTGGAGTTCCTGAACAACAAAACTATAATTCAATTGAGAGAATTGAAGCTGACTTGAACAAAATTCAGCAAATTTGTTACGACTTGATTGGCAATTCATGTAATTTTAAAGATGTATACAGACGTGGTAAATACCGAAATGACAATAAAAATCCTCGACCGCTTGTGATAGAAGTAACAAATGATTGGGATCGTCGCAAGTTATTTGCTAGTTGTAACAAACTATCAGGTACTGGAATGTTTCTTAGACAAGATATTTCAATTGAAGATCACAAAATTGAAAAGCAATTGCTTAAATACAGGTACGATTTATCTCAATTGGGCATTCCAAAAAATGACATGAAAATACGTAATCTTAAACTATATTTTAAAAATGTAATCATTAATACATCTATTGATATACAAGAAAATTTTTCCAAATTTAGACAAAGTTGACTATTCAATAATGCAAATATTTCTAATAACATCAATTATAATCTTAAAGTAGTTCTAGCCAATATTGAAAATTTACAAAATTTTACAAAGAGATTACAACTTGATAACTTGCTAAACTTTTATGAACCTGATATTTGCTGTTTCACGGAAACTTGGTTAAAGCCAATAGTATTAAATGCAGAACTTTTTCCTACGTCTAATTATTATGTTGTTGCTCGTACTGATCGTAAAAATGGAATCAGAGGTGGAGTACTTATTGCAATAAAAAAAGTCACTAAAATATATTAAGATTCTACCAATAGAAGTTAATGAAAATTTTGAATTTATATGTGGAAGTATAATTTGTTCTTACGAAACTTGCCTCTTAATTTTATGCATGTACCTTCCACCAAAGTCTAGCAGATATTTGGTTTTACCGAATCAAATAAAGTTAGCTTTAGATATCTTCAAAGAGAGATTTTCTGATTTCATTGCCTTTAATGGATATGTTAAAAATGATATTTTCATTGTAGGCGATTTCAATTTACCAAATACTGATTGGAAGACTTTTCATTCCAGCTGTTCATATGAATCAGATATATTAAATATATTTATAGAAACGAATGTTATTCAAATTATTGATGCACCAACGTTTGTATCCAATAACATTCTTGATTTGGTTTTTACGAGCAGGCTTGAAAGTAATATTATTGAAAATGTTATTGAAAGTTCAATTCATAAATTATCACAACATCATTTCCTATTTTTGATATTGAAATTTTGATAAATAAAGAAATTAATAACTACAAAAGGATCAATACTTATTCCTTTAGTAATGGAAACTTTAACTTTATAAACTATTGTCTCTCTGAAGTTGATATGAATTTGATTATTGAAAATGACATTGATAAAATGCTGGATAAATGGTATTCTCTTGTATATAATATAATTGACACTTATACACCAAAGAAACGAATGAAGAGAAGAAATTTACCATCTTATTATTCTTCACATACTGTGCATATGTTAAATAAATTAAATACTATGAAAAGAAGATTATTAAGGACGCCTAATACAACTTTTACTGATCAAGTTAAATTATGCTATGAAAATTTTGAAAACTCTGTTAAGCTAGACAAAATACTTTTTATTCAATCATTTCATAACTTTAATCCAAACAAAGCCTTCAAATTCATACGTGCACTGGGGATTACCAATTTACCTAATACACTTCATTGGAATGGAAATTTTGCAAATAGTGATAATGAAAAAGCTGAATTATTTAATAATTATTTTGGAACAGTTTACACAAAACCTGTTATTGAAGAAATATTTTTGGAAAATGATGTAGAAATATACCTTAATGATTTTGAAATTACAATTTCTGAAATTGTAGATGTTATAAAAGATCAATCAAATTCATCTGCATTATCATTTGACAATATTCCAACTATTTTCATTAAAAATACTGTTTATGTTATAGCTCATCAACTTTGTATTATTTTTCATTCTATAATTTCAACTAAAAAATTTCCTAAATTTTGGAAAACAGCATATATTACTCCGGTGTATAAGAAAGGTAATCGTTCTGAGGTAAAAAACTATAGACCTATTAGCATTTTGCCTCGTATTTCACTAATATTTGAAAGACTTCTCTTCAACTTTTTATATCCTCGAGTTAGAGATAAATTATCAAAGAAACAACATGGATTTCAGTCTGGCTGTTCTACAACTACAAATCTTTTATGCTATCTTGATGATATTTACAATTGCTTAGATGCTGGAGCTTGTTGCTGTGGAATTTATTTTGATATAAGCAAGGCTTTTGACACTGTTCCTCACAACATTTTGCTAAAAAAACTTTCAAAATTTGGATTGGATATTGAATTTATTCAACTATTCAAATCATATCTTTTTGAACGTTATCAATGTATTAATATATCAGGCTCGATTTCATTACCTACACTAATTTCAAGTGGCGTACCACAAGGCAGTGTCCTTGGGCCACTGTTATTTATCATTTTTATAGATGACTTGAGTCTAAGTTGCACTGCTGATATATCATTATTTGCAGATGACAGTAAAATTCTAGTTAAAAATCCTACATTGAATTTGATGCAATATTACATTAACTCAGTAGTTAATTGGGGAAAATTAAATAATGTTACTTTCAATGTAGTAAAATCAAATATAGTTTGCTTTGGACATTCTAATCGTCCTGTATTTCCTCCTCTAACTATAGGAAACAGTAATATACCATCTGTGGATACAGTAAAAGATCTTGGTCTGATCATTTCACATATTTTGAAATGGAATGCTCACTTTGAAAATGTTATGCAACAAGGATTACGCATTTTATTCTTTGTAAGAAGAAATGTGCCAATTGTCACTAATTTTAATACCAAATTGAAAATTTATAAAAGCTGCATTTTATCCATTTTAACATATGCTTCTCAATGCTGGTGGCCTTCTAGAGTTCAATTTCAAGCAATGGAAAGATTTCAAAAGAGATGCCTTCATTGGGTATTTAATTCTAAGGACAGAATTGAATATAGTTGCATATTTAAATTAAAAATTTTTCCAATTGCTATCCAATTCCAATTATATGACCTACTATCTTTTAACAAACTTTTAAATGGATTATAAATCCCTATGATTATGTGTGCTTAACTAATTCAAGAGAATCAAGAAAAAATTCAAGAAACTTATTTACCATACGTAAATGTAAAAAGATTAGTTCACATAATAATTTTTGGGATCGAGTAATATACATGGCCAATTACATAATAATCAATACTTCTGTTGATATTTTCGATAAACCTTATGCATTTAAAAACCAACTTATCAGATTCATGGAATTTCATGTTAAGGAGTATTTCACCACTGATAATGTTTGCTCCTGGTTTTTATCTTGTTTCTGCAATAATTGCAGAATAATAAGAACTTTTTATAAATAACTTATTTTTGTTAAATTTATAGATCGTTATATTAATAGCGAATAGAAGACATTTAGTAGTAGTAGTAGTAGTATATATATATATATGTGTGTGTTAATTGTAACAATTATTTTTATTGGGGCGAAAAATGTGCCGGTTTTGAACAAGCCTGTTGGGACTCAATGGGAAGGTACGATAATATCTTAACATTCTGCAATGATTGTGTCAGAAAAAATAAGATTATAATTCTATCAAACCTTACGAAAACGAAACTTTTGATGCGATCAATAAGAAAAGCAAATCGACAAAGTCTGTTGTGAACACAAAACCGACAACAAATGGAAAACCTTGAAACCCGAACCAAGGAAGCATGGAACAAAGGCAAAGATGAAGGAATGGATGTCACTCGTATGTTCAGAGTAGATGGAATTGAAGAGAAGAAATCGGCTATGCTTCATCTAGACGACGAAAATGCGGTACGTACCTTTCTGTCTCACATGTAATCGGACTTTGGCTTTACTACTGATATTCGATGAATGGGAAGATTTGATGCAAAGCGAAATAAGCCATGAATAATGATATTTGATGATTCCTTCCACTTTGAAAACAGTGGCATTATCAACCAAAACAATAAGCCATGGTTTGATAATTCTATGAAGAAATTCTTCAAACAAAGAACAACAGCTCTACAAAGTGGATATTTATTTGATTATAAAAAGCGCCGAAACTGAACCTCTAAACTAATACATAAAAACGAATGCAGTTTTACCAAAATAAGGTGAAACACAATTATATCGATTGCAGGACATGCGAAGGCAAAGCATGCATTTCTTTCGTTGGGAAATGATTTGTCCAAGAAATGTTCAAAATGCACATAGCGAACTTAGCTAAGCACATAAATAAAGAACCTTCAAGTGTGACAAAATCTTGTGATCAATTTACAATAACGGATCGTTTTGAACTTGTACCAGGTGAAAACCCAATCTAGGTCGATTAATTTTACATTTATAAGTACTTGGATGCGTCAACCGTACTAAATCATCAGGACCGGATGTCAGTGGACGCATGTCCTAAGAGGGTTACCCCATTATGAATCTGATAAACATGTCATTAATGCAAGCAAATGCAACTCCTTTTGTGCTGAAGATCTAGTTTGCTTAGAAAAAAGAAACCCGATTTTAATCCCAAATGAATGCATAAGACCGATTTCATTAATGCACCAAATTTCAAAGATAACTGAAGACTTAATAATCCAGTGAAAAATCAAGTCCAAAATTACCTAGACTCTTGATCCTCAAAAGTTTGGGCTTTAGGTGGAAAGTCAAAGTCATTGGCATTATTTGATTTAACACATACATTGTTTAGCAATTTGGATGATGGTGATTGTTACATCAAATTCATACAAGCATTTAATCTTATTAATCACAATATACTAATGACAAAATTGGTTGAGTGTGGCATCAGCAGTCACACCGTAAATTGGAATATACTATTTTTAACAAATCACAAACAGAACTCGGATATCAAACAAAATTTATTTGGACTGGAAGTATATTTACTCTGATGTACCACAGGAATCCAAACTTTAGCCTTGGCTGTTGATATTAATGATAAACAGCATATTTATTGATTACAGTAAAGATATAAATATGTGGATGACACAACTATATGGGAATTTATATCCAATCATGTTCTTAGTCAAGCTCTGTAGCTCCTTCTGAAGATTAAAGAATGGTGTGACTGTCATGATATGCAGCTCATTTCCAAAAAAAATGAAAAGAGATTACATCTCATTTTAACCCACTGCCTGAAATAGAATACGATCGAGTTTGAGTAAGGCGTGTTCACTCTTCAAAACTTTTGAGAGTTTGGTTTCAATCTGACCTTAAGTGGACAGAAAACACAAAATATGTAGTAAAAAAGCCTTCCAGAGTTTACATAACATTGAATTGGGATTTCATCTATGGAAATGTTCAGTGTTTATAAATCAAATAGAACTATACTATATTGCGCTCTCGTGTGGCATACGCAATTTAATCAATCCGGTAAAGACCTTTTGGTATTATTTCCTTAATGTCAGCTAAACGGAGGTATGCATTAAATTGGGAACGGATAGACTATCCAATAGAAGGTCTGCAATTGGTTATAAAAATTCTGGTAAGATTTCACCAAAACATCGCATCCGCTTCATCATATCATTAATCAGCAGAAGGAATCCAACTATTTTTGAGAGCGCAAAATATGTTTGATGTTCATTTTCACTCTAACTCTTTTTTTACTTATCACGCAAAGTACCACCAATCTGGTAGTGCGTTTTTGATATTATAACAAATTCTGTTTTGACTTTTGGCCTTATAGGTACTGATAATTTTGAATCTGGGCAGTCGTCGAGAGGAAAAGTTTGGGAATGGAGTTCCTGTCTGCCCTCCTAGCTGAAGAACGCTTAGAAACGTTGATGTTGCCTTTCAAAATGATAAAACTTAGAACAAAATGGGGCATCATCATCAAGGATAGTATTCCAAAATTCATCAGCGCAAATTTCAATGAATGAGTAAAATACCAAAACTCATTTATATTTGGCTCGATTTCTGTCAAGAATCATGTATATTGAAATAATGTTAAGAAACGAGTATCCATTTGTTTAAAAAATTAACTTTATTAATAATATACAACATTAATTGTTATGATTTCTATTGCCATGAAACTACACAACATTATCAAATCATTTTGTGAGTAATCTATTTGTAAAAAATTGCACTTTCTATATATTTCTGAGAAGGAAGTGGGGAATTTTTTATTCTGTCCACCCCGCACAGACTGTGTCCATATTCAGGTATTCTACTGCCCCAAGTTACCCTACACAAAAAAACTGTTCTAAAAACTATTGCAATTAAGATGGGTTTAAAATGTTTCAAAGAAAAATTCTCAAAGAACTAAGTACTACATTTCCAAATCAATCCTTTTTCCAAGACAGCTTGTCATTTTGAATACTATGTTGACATTTTTTAAACCCATCAAGAACCTACCACCTCATAATATGATTTCAATATTTGGTTTTATTCATACACAGGACTCCATATCAAAACATTTTACCTGTATTAAGTACAGAGAAAAAGTCTTGAAAAATCATTCATTAATACTGCTATCCGAACATGGAGTTCATTACATAAAGAGATAAAGAACATTGAAAAACTAAGAGCTTTAAAAAAGCAAATGAAAATTTATCTTAAGCAAAAGTACATCTCAGGTCAATCATGGCTAGGATACAACAATGACTATTCAATAAGCCGTACTTGAAATCCAGTAATTTCTCCCCAGGCTGTTAGATTTATTGTATAAATAATAACAAATAAATGCATGTTCTTATAAAGCGCATACCTTTTTTAGAAAACCTCAAATGCGCTATTTACAGTGTTAAACAATAATCAAATTAAATTGCTCTCTAAATAAATAATGTTTTAATTTCTTCTTGAAGACTTCAATGTTAGTGATGGTTCTAATTTCCTTAGGCAACATATTGAAGAGGAATGGACCACAGATGAAGAATGCATGGTCTGTCAATACTTTGTTTGTTCTATGTATAATTAGTAAATAAGCACTTTCAAACTTTTAAACATATTTTATATCGAATTCAAAATTTAACTTTCAACCACTGTAGTTCAACTAATGCCGGTGTAATAGCTTCACGGTAACACAAATTAAATATTAAGCCAGCACACCGATTTTGAATAATTTGCAGCTTGTGACTTTGATAATCTGGGATTCCTATTGAAAGAATCGATTCTAGATAAGACTAAAACTTGTAGAATATTCTTCGCATTCGATATACAGAGTTATTCATAATTAACACTACAACTTTGAAATTAATTTCTGTATTTGCGACACACAGTACAACATACAAAAATGTTCAAAAACAACTAACGAATTGGGGGATTAATGTTATTGACATGATCAAACCAAATGACCACCATTTCTTGTGACACAAAGTTCCAAACGAGGAATGAAGGATGCCACAGTTGCCTCAAGCATGTCATTGGGAATTCGATCGAAACATTGTTTAATTCTTTCTTTCAACTCATTGAGAGTAGCTGGATATGGGTATGCATAGACAGAAGCCTTCAGGTATCCCCATAACCAAAAGTCGCAGCCATTGAGATCTGGAGATCGAGCAGGCCAGCTGGAGCAGAAACCTCGACTGATTACACGATCTTCACCAAAATTACGTCGCAAAAAATCTTTTGTTATTGTAGCCGTGTGAGGCGTTGCGCCATCTTGTTGGAAAATAGTTCTAGAGAAGGAGCGTCTGGCCTTTAGTTGTGGGACCACGTGTTGATCCAACATTTGACAGTATCTTTGTGAAGTAACTGTGACTGTTTCATCATGTTCCTCAAAGAAGTAGGGTTTTAAGATGAACTTGGAATTAAAGCCGGCCCACACTGTAATTTTGGGAGACCAAAGTGGTTGCTCAAAATGTTCGTGTGGATTTTTCGACGCCCAGATGCGGCAATTCCAGGTGTTTACTTCACCGTTAAGATGGAAATGGGCTTCATCAGTCCAAAGGATGTTTTCGATGAAACCAGATATTTACGAATTTTAATAACATTTCTAAGAACCTAATTTGTCGAGAAGATAATAGAGTTTATTTGTGATTTCATTGAAAGATCTTTGTCAAAAATACGCTCAAGGTTTCTAATGGTGGTTAAAAAGTTCTTTGAATGAATACTATTATATTCCTTTAAAATTGTATAGAATCAAATTTTACTAAGAGCTAAAAATACATGATAATTTTTCTTTTAAAATGCAAATAAATTTCCAAGTATATCCAAATGGTAACAGCAGGCAACTTTAATATATTAGAAGTTTACTTTGCAATCTCTAAAATTGACAATTTTTTCGTTCCGTTTTTCTCAACTCAAGTGGATTTTCCCCCAAAATTGCCCCATGGTTCCATATACAGTATTCTAAACTTTTCCTATTGCCAGCTGGACCGCCTGGCATCACCTCAGTGGTTCGATTTCTATTTTACAACATCCTATTATGGGATACACATTTTGTTAAAAAAATACCCGCTAACTTTGAATATCAATTGATACATTCTATATGCTGTTAAATAAAGTGAGCATTTTTACATTAAACTACCAAATAATTCCTTTTATCGGATTTTGATGTCATACAATAGTTTTAAGCAGTAATCATATTACATTTTCATTGTAGAAGTATTTTCGTAATGTTCCATGGAAATTGTTATTGTCATTCATATAAACCGCTATTTTGACCTCAAAACTGATAAACGCCTACAATTTGAGAATTGATAAATAATTGATAATTGCAATGACTATAAATAAGTACAAAAAATCGACTTTAGAATCAAAAACTATTTAAATATGAACGCTGCTTTCGCGGAATTGTAAACTTGTGTAAAACATCTTGTTTTGGTATTATACTTCTTGAGTCTTGGTGATAAAATGTTGAACGAACAAAATTGTTTTTGTAATACAAAGTAGACGTGCATGTTGCGTAAAGACAGCACTGTGTTGTTGAAAAAAACTTATCTGTAGATCACTGTCTTCTTTTGCATAGTAAAATATCCATCCTTAAATGGAAGTCCAATTATGATTAATAATTAATCAAGGCGTTTAATGATATTGCATAGTACACAACACATGCTGCTCGTTTCGTTTTGAGATTCATGTATATTTGGTGCTTAAAAATCAGGTTTGATTAGTCGAAATTCAAGGGAATACAGTGAATACCCTATATTCATTGCGTATCTTATAGATCGCAGAATGCAAAGAGAAGCATTGTTCATTAACAATGAGGTATAGGATATCCACCGTTTTTTGCTTATATATCAAATCATCATCCCATCCGCAACATAGGAGAAACAAATGAGTCGCAAAAACAGGTTCTCGTACAAGTTAGAAACGCTATCTGGAAAGTCTATATTAATATTGGGTTTAATAAAGTCCACCTATTAGGCTTATAAGGCTTTGAAAATTGAAGAATAAACTGAAAATAAGAGTACAGCCCTTCTTCGAATATATTATAGGGTTGTCAGATAAGTTTTTTCCCATACAAAATCCTTTATATCTTTTGAAATATAGGACCATTCACACTGAAATTTGAAATAGCAACAGACTAAACATAGATGCAGATTTTGTTATAGCAGCTTTTTGAATGCTTTTAATTCTAAATATCTATGCAGTTTTGAATTTTTTTTAATGAAATAGCAATTACTCGCAGATAGAGCATTTGAAATCAAGATGGAGCTTGAACGTAATGACATCCGAAAACTGATTTTCTACTGTTGGAAGCGAGGTTTGAGCTCCAGAGATGCTGCAAAAGAAATGTGTTCAGCCTTAGGTGACAATATTGTCTCGGAAAGAACATGTCGAACATGGATGAGCCGCTTCTCTGATGGCGATTTCTCTATTGATGAAAAGATGAGGAGTGGACGTCCATCTACCGATGGGCTAGATGATCAAATCTGCGCTATCCTTCAAGATGACAAACATGCATGTTCCCGAGAAATTCTTATCATTGAATTTGTATAATAAATGCAGTATGAATAAGCAATATTGCTTTGTTTGGAAAAAACTTATCTGACAACCCTATATTTATTTATTTAAATACCCAGAAAATACCTCAATTGCGAATTTTTCTTCATTGGTATTTTAGTTTCTTTAGATGGAATTCCTTTACGTGGAAATGAAACTTCGTTTTCATCGGGTTTAGGGTTTGATGCAGATTTAAACAAATTATTGCAAAGTTGGTCAGCAATTTTAGCAACACTTGAAACATGAAAACCATTCTCATGAGCTGAGGCATATTTTGAATTGAAAAACAAAATCTAAATAAATAGTTAGCTAACAATATTGTGTAATAGTTTGAACATGGCCTGTTTTCTTCGCTTCTAACACCCGATCATCTCTTTCTTTCGACTCAATTTCTAGAATTAAAGAGGCGCAGGTTTTGTATAGCGGTTCAAGCTGTTTGACATTGTTGCTGATATTTGAAAGGCGATATAGCCCTTCTAATGCACAATGACGTACATACCAAGCCCAATCTGCAGATGGTTCAACTAAATACTCGTCCTCTTATAAATAAAAAATGGTAACTACATATCTTGCAAAAATGAGGAGCTAATTACATCCAAAACTTCTTTGGAATACTATCTTTTATAAATTTTCAACAGACTAATTTCAAAGAGAAAAAGAAACAAATTCTCGCAGTAATATACTTCATTAAATACTTCAAGTAAATAAACAAAACCTACAATTGGGGTAAATAAAGCTTGAAGTAAAAAAACTTGCTTAACAATACTCATAGAATACAATCCAGACGTCAAAGAGCATTAAAAGGAAATTGATTAGCTAATCTACATAAATTTGGTGCAAATACTAGAGTAAATATATAAATATCTACTCAATAGTCATTTCCAAAGAATAAAAAATTCACCGATATTTCTTTGAAACAGCGCTAAGTCAATGAGTCCAGTACTTTGAGTGAGATCCGTGTTAATCACTTTATCGCCCATAACAGCAATACGTCGTAAATTAGAAAATTGGGGGTACGCAGCTATATTGTACAAAACACGAGTATATGCTACTGCACTTTGCCAATTCCACTTGGAAATATGGTGATCATTGATACAATGAATATTACGTTCGCCTTTTTCTGATTCCCAATCAGCCGAAGTCCTAAATCTCGATTCTATCATTCAACTGTGTATAATGAAATCCAACTTGGTGCTCACGAACTTATAACTCGAATTTTATTATTCACTCCTCTTATGCGAAATTTAATTGGGCCGTTGTTTTCAATTAGGTGATAATTCATTTAATATTTCTATCAAGATTTGCCATGCATTGCATACGTGACTATAAACTGACTTAAAGTAATACAACTTTCATATTTTACGCTTCAACTCAGTACTTTTGAAAACTATGCATAATCAGTGAGCTCAAATGAAGTAAGCTGTCTAGTAATTAATAAACTTAAATGTTTATAAATCACGAACAAATAAATAAATCCAAAATCTGAAAGAACCACAGGATAGAAGAGTAGCAACACTTTCCTTACCATAGTCTATCTACATAAAACAAACGGTTAACGGGTTGCTCCCATGGACATTAGACTCCCTGATTAACTGAAATTTAGGAACGCAGAGATTTTACAACTTTTTAAAAAATAGGCATTTCAATCAAAAGTGTGAATTTTTTAAAGAACTTCTGCCGCAGCAATACACTTGAGAACAAATTTTCAAAATTACATTTAAGTAAGTTTCCCGATAGATATATCCATCCATATCTTACGATTTCCAGATTTAGAAATGCTTGGATAATATTGTTTCCAAAATGTGACAAAATGGATATTTACTTTTAAGGGCTTAAAGTAAAAAGCAACTTTTGTTAAACTTCCGCTCTACAGCACTGCCCATGCAGCAAGGATTCATGGCACATTGATGGCCCATTATTGTTTCAACTATCAATCATTATTGGAGTTTGGGCGCTAGGAAATTAAAGGCCCAGCAATATAAACAAAAATGAGCCAATAATACGTTTTTAAGCAAATTCAAATGATTTTAAAAAAAATTTATCAAATATATTCAAATATATTTACATTTTAAACAATGAATATAAATTAGTTTTGTAATAAATTATTGTAAAAAAATATCCCCTTAATGATTTCAGTTAGCTTATATATGTTTGTTTTATATTTTATGGAATGTTACCCAATAAAGATTTTGAGCATTGTATTTTTATCACATTAATAATTTGAGAAAAAACCTTAGAAAGTTTTCATTATTGGCTCACTGTTGGAAATATCATTGTGCGATTAATTGCCCGCTGCCAAACGCCAATAATGACCATCCTTGTTGCTTGAGTGACAATTCCACAATTTGAAATTTTTTATTAAAACTAAATGTGTACATACGCTTTGGACGAACTCGAAGACGATCTGTGTATATATTTGTCGACAAGTGTCATGTTATCCCATGCAATATCATCGTCAAACATCATCTTGGAAAGATTGTCAACACGTGCTAAAATAAAATGCACATCAAATCATGAAAGGAATATGGAATTAATAAATTAACAGCTGGAACCTATATAAAAAAATTAATTTATGTGTTGAAATATGCATAAAATGTACGGAAAAATACACACTCTTGCGTTCTTTGTTAATATATAGAATTGATGTCAATAACCTTCTTACAAAAATCGAAGAGTCCACATTACTGTACCAAAATATTGTAAAATGTAAATAATGAATTTTGGCAAACAGAAGAGGCATTTCAATATAGCACATAACTAAGCTGTGTGGTTAATCTTAATTTAAAGATAAATCACCCAGGACGGCAAAAAAATCATCTGGATCATATTGAAATATAACAGAAAACCAGTGTTGCCAGTTTATTCCCTGACAGTTGACTATATTATTTCTATAGAGAATATATATATATATATATATATATATATATATATATATATAAAGGCCTTACCTACAAAATTTTAAAATTGTCTATAAAAAATTACAAGATTTCTGTAAGGATCTTTCCAGTCGTGGCTGATCATATTCACGAGTTGATGAATTGGGAGAAGCACCTGGTGATTGTGATTGAGGAGATATTGTAACAGAGACATCGATAATATCAGAATGTGAATCTGTTGGATCAACACCTTGTGCTAATACGGAACTGTCCTCGGTATCGGAAACTCTACCAGATAAGGAGTTCTTATCGCTAAGCCAATCCATGCTTAATGGTCGATAAGTCTAAGAACCACATGTCAAAATTCTGTATGAAAATACATTATGTCATAAAGGCGACAATGTGTATTAACTATGCAAATTTTTGAAATTGAAAACAAATGAAAACGCATGGCATGAATATTCTATCACGAACAGTGTGTAAGAACCATTTTAAAATTAGGAGTGTCGAATCAACATATGAATCTCATGGCTTTTTCAACACGTTTGAAACTAATTGTGGATGTCTGTGCGCATGAATCTATCATTATTTACAATATCCGACATGGCAGTGTGCTATAATGTCATGCTGCATACCCATACAAAAAAACAAAACGATCAAATGTTTTGCAATGATTTAAGGAAGTGTCATCCAGGTTTACGATATGCTTAGAATACTTAAATATTAATTACATATAACTCTATTTGCGATCAATTACTTTAGTCAATTATTGCAACAAGGGCATTGAAGAGAACCAAATTATCTATTCAATATCTTCTCTTATGTTAGATTATACTTGCCACAGTATCTCGAACTGATCCTAAGAGAAAACGATCAGCTTCAGCTTTCTTATTTAGTTGACTTCGTATATATACGATATTCTCCGTGAGCTAATCGTATAATTACGTACATGCATTTTTAAAAAATTCTCAATTTATCCGTATATTCTCGTATACTCGTATATATACGTCAATGCTCTGTTTGCAACTCTAATATATTACATGAGTTCACATTACCACCATGAATTGCAAAGTAGCACACGTTGTAGATGACATGATTGCTATTCCTATTTCCTCCCGAGGGAAAAGAATTTCGATAAAGCTTTATAGGACAAAGCACGATTTTGAAAAAACAAATTCCCATACGAAGACAATTTTACTTCTTCATTATTAATACACATTTACAATAGAGGCCAAAATATTACGGACACCATAAAATTGATTAATACCTTACTATAAGTTTTTTAATAATCCAAACAAAAGGAGAAAATGATAACGAACTTCAAACTAGATGAATTTTAATGTGGTTTATTATGGAATTTTTGCTATTACCAGCATGATCTCTAAGCAAATTTTTTACATGCTTTGGAGAGTTTTACTTATTACTTTGAAAATCACTTGTGTGTTAATACAAGAAAAAATTCTGAAGTGCTATGTGGCTTTTCACACTGCGTGTACATTCAATAATAAAATACGACCTAATTATATGATATACCAAAATTGTAATTATATAGACAATTAATAAGCAACTGCTAGAGTGACCAAACTATTAAATGAGAAATTTATATCTGATAAAATCAAATTGTTTTTTGAGCAAACAGCAACGAATGACTTGGCTTTGATAATTAATTAAGGATTAGAATAATTTGTGTGAGTTTTATTATACAGGAACGTACTGAACCAGACTGGGCTGGGCTGAAGCGCGATCTGGAACGCACCATTTCCAGCTTTGATGATAACATGCATATTTAATTCGCACCACAACTATAGATAACACATTTACATGTATGGGCAAGAAGTAAACGAATAAATATGAAATTGATGTGGCTTCTAGTAAAACCTTCATTTAATATTGATATCGCAATATTTTAGGACATATATCGTATTGGAAAAATAACTAATTGATTGCAAACATTTGATCTCATGCATAAATTTAAAAACAAAAAATTATGAAGCAATTATTTTGAAGAATTCAATAAAATTAATGAAGGATAAATAATTTTCAGTGAAGTAATTAAATTGCCCATTTTCTTTTAAATGTTAAGTGATTTTACTACCTTTTTGGATAGCATTAAATCGTTAATGCTTACAATATTTAAGCAAGCATAAATATCTAATTTAAAGAAATAAAAATGTTAATATACGCTAAAATTATTGGGTGCACTCCTTAAAAGTTGAGCTATGTAAATACAAACAACAAGCCAATTTCAAATACAATAAATTCTATTTCCAAAATTGAACTATTTGCACTTGGCAATGTCAACTCATTTTCATGAGCAAACCAATATTATCCAGATAAAGATTTTAATCACTGTAGGATCTCACAAATTGAGTGCTAAACTTGGAATCGAAAGAAAAGATATCATTATTGTTAAAGTGGGATACTCATCAAACTTATAACACATAATTTTCTTCCTTACTTTACATACTTTTTTCATGCTAACAACAAATATAAAGTTTTTTGCAGAAATTAGAAGACTGCCCCCATTTGAAAAATAATACCATACATAAAATGAGCAGTTATTTAGAAAATTCTTATAAGGGGACATGACCCCAATGGAAAAGTCGCCAAGTCTCATTAACAAAACTCCACAACTTTTTTAGTAATAATCAAACGGTTGACGGGGGAAAGGAAGCAGGTCATCTCCCAGGTTGAACAGGGTTAAGAAATGAAATTAATAGTTTTTTCTAAGTTTCATATAATCTAAGTACTATTATCATTATATTTAATAAGAAATATACAAATTGAATTTAATAAATATCAAAAGAAGAAAATATATATTACGTATTACTTACATTTAGAACATCATGTCTAGCTTCATTAAAACCTTTGGCAATTTTTTGCAATAACTTAAGAGCGTGTATATGTACTTTTGAAATTTCCCCTAAAATATCGAGGGCAAGAACTGCGTGAAACCTAAATAACAGCTTCATTAACTAAGTAACCAACAATTAACTATATAAGATCATAATTGCAAGTAGACCATTTTTAAGTCCTTAAGCGGTTTTTAATGCTATGTTTTTGATTCCAACTCCAACATAACAAACTACCTGAAAATATAAATGCACTATTTTTAGTAGCGTAGACATTTGCAACTTTCTGCACAACTTTTTAGGTAACTAAGAGTTCACAAAACAATTTTTTAAGTAAATACCTACAATTTTCTGTACCAGTATTAGTTTTTGATTGCATTTCATTTGTAGTTAATCCAGGAATTATCACGTTTTGCCAATGTTCTAAACTTCTGGACGATTTCTTTTTAGGATAACAGGCTATTGGCAATACTTCACATTTTAGTACAATCAGAAAGTTGTTCAGTAGCTAAGGAACCGTTAATATAAAATAATACAGATCCTAAACAGACATTTCAGAAAAGCTGTTCCTTGTTGATACATTTTTCCTTGCATTACAATTTTGGTTTCAAATGGAATAATTAAATATAATTGATAACAGTCAAGAACAAAAACATTTTATGATTTTAATAGCATGTGTAACACAGTAAGCCCAATAATCATCCTGCTACACAATTCAGACATATAAGCCGGCCTAAAAATAATCTATAAAAAAATTCATAGAGCAAAAGTTAATTCATCAAAAGTTTGTAAAAAATATAAACTGTTTAAATTTACTTTTTGTTGCTTAGTTTTTAAGGAGGACTTTTAACAGGTGAAATAAACAAATTTTTTGCTAAATTTCATAAACCGGGCAAAAAACATATAAAAATTGGGAATAAATATGCGAATGCATAACACTACTTCATTTATATAATCTGAAAGTGCTCATAGAAAAATTATCACTTGGCTATATAAATTTTGTTGTAAGAATTTTCTACTGTCCAAATGAAAAACCGGAAATTAGACACAAATATAAGCCGTAATGAAATACTAGTAGTTGAAGTAGCATGTAATTGCAGGTTTTTTGCAAAATGATTTCTCCTAAGCCATATGTAGATTAATCGGAAATAAAATGTTACATATATAGATGTAGCGAAACATCTTCAATGAATAACCTCACACGGTTTCAGGCGGTTGGCGGGTATCGTATATGGAAATATAAAAAAAGTTTGAAAAAAATGTTTAAAAAAATGTTTGAAACGATGTTAGTATCCTAAGTCAAACTTCCTGCTATCTCCAACCCCTAACCCTAGCAATGAAATAAAATTGTTTTTTAAATTAACAGTCAGCTCCAATACACTTATAAAGGTGGAATTGAATTTGATTGGATAAATCCATCAATCTGTATCCATGCATATTGTAAGAATATATGAGCGGATGCGAATCAGATGACATATTCAGCAGATTTTATTAAAGATTTATAAATTATATTTTCAGATCTGAAATTGTCATAGAACGAATCAATTTAAATTAAAATTAATAGAAACAAAATTTACATTATCAATCCCACAGTTGCAATATGAAACATGTAGCTTTTAAACAGCAACTAGTTTCTGCTGAAATTTCAGTTATACTCGGGATGTTTACTTGCACTTTTAATGTGTTTCGTTCGAATACATATATATTTTTGAAAATATAATTATTGCATCACTGATCAAAAAATGGTATTCTTCGATTATATGTATATTTATCTGCTCACAAACACGGGGATATTAGGAACCGCTTGGAAGTCCCATTAGAGATGATGGTACTTAAGAGAAGAAGTATGCATCCATCGTGATTGCGAGGGCAATATTCTAAACTACGACCCCATTTCGAATGTCCAAAAAGCTAATAACTGCGACATCTCTTCCCGCTACTGAATTCATGACGTGCCGTCGTAAAAGGTATGCAGAAGCAAGTGCGTCCGCTTAGTAACAGAACTATGGGTAGGGTACTGCGACAATAAAATTGTCATGTGTGATTTTTGTTCGTCACATTGCCACTGATATGGCTTACACAGGGAGGAACATCAAATCTGCAAACAAGTTTATCATCTCTCTCTACAACTTTGACTGAGAAGTGATCATTACATTCTACTCTGGCTTAAACCATCCAATTTCATGTGTTTCTGCAACAACTTGAATATTTGCTTTAGCAATGCAGTGAAGATAGCAGTTGCCGAGTACGAAAAGCTGAGAACGCGGATTGACAAAATGTGTGCTCTAAAGCCGTACTTCACTCACTCATCGGATATCAACCATCGCCTTCTATCTTTATAAAACGAATTTGCAAATCACGCGGCCGGGGAATGTCATGCAGTTGTTGCAAGCAGTCTATCACCATTGAAAGAAATTTCCATGTACGTAAACTTTCAAACAGGTTTCTAAGTAATTGTAGACTCATTCATTTAAGAGACCCAAGTCTAAAATCGCAAAAATTCGCATCAGTCAACAGACATCTCAAAACAAAAATCTGAAAAATACTACTACTTACAGAATTCGTAATGACATATTCGAGGTTGGGACTCCGTATTAAAATCCCGTATACTAAGGAATGAATTGCGAGACTACGGTAACATTTCTGTAGACGAAAAATATGAAAACCCGTTAGAAGCTTGCAATAAACACTCTTGGCATTTCAACAGTTAAGTGGAATTGCTCGACGTGTTTTCACGAGTAGCAATTTCCTTGTACTGAAATTGGTGACTGATAAAAAGAAAAATTTTGCTCCAGACACCGTAGAGATGTTCGTTCTGTTAAAGGGAAACAGTGAACTTCAAAAAAAGTGGGATCAAAATCAGGCGCTTTTTCAATTTACAGAAGGCCATACCAACAGTTATGGATAGTATGTTATGCATTGCTATAAACTGCTAGACAAGTAGTCTTCTTGGCGCAGGCCAAAGGTAGTCAAAGCCATTAATAAAAAATTATATGTGTAACTCAATTACATTCTATGGTAAGAAATCCTTCAAAAGTGTTAAGCAATTGATTTACGAGTTTTCAAGAATTACAAATGTTATCAAAGGAAAAAAAGATTATCACTTGATGTGTGAGAATTATTTCAAAAAATATATTAATGTACATTTCATTAAAAAGATACATAAGCAGATACACAAACACTAACCAAGAAGATGAGGTATACGTTTCTGGAAGGAAACTTGCAAAAGTTTCAATTACTTTTGTGAATTCAATGTTTGAATCCATTGAATTCCAGAGTTTTAAGACAGAATATAAAAATGGCGAATGTTCTTGGAACTAAAATACAAAATGAAAAGGTATAGGCTGATTTTGAAAAAAATCAATAGCTAAGTGGGAAGCACCTTTTCATCTGAAAGTGGAAAAATCTCTGTTGCCACATCTTCGGAAATAATCTGTGCAATGAAATGAATTGTTTCTAGATGAAGCATTAAAGAAGGATAAAGACGATAGCAGTTGAGTATGTCATGGAAATCTAAAGATTAAAACATGACAAAGCAGAAATTAAACATGTAGATGCATATGTAGATATAATGTTGAAAAGGAAATCAATCAAAATTTTAGTTCATACTGGAAAGAAATAACTTTAATCTTGAGCGGAAATGAGTCATGCCTTCAAGATCGCCTCTCAAAGAGTGACAAAGAAGGCGTTTGAAAACGCTTTCACCAATCTAAAAGTTAAGTCATAATAAAAAATATTTTTCTCATGCAAATAAGTTCGAACTCTTAGGTAGATTAAGTAATAAACTTAGATATCAATTGAGCATATTCATCAGAATATAGTATTAAGTAAACAATAAGAGAAAAACAAACAACTTACATTTAAAAGTTTGATTTCGACTGAACGTAAATATGGTTCCCGACTAGTCTTAAATATGAGCCAAAAAAGTACAGATTCAGACATGAAAGTAAGAGCGGGAATTGTTTCCAGCGAAAGAGGTGCTAATTCCAATGTACTTGCTAATAAAACCAAACATTCTAAACTAAATAATTATTATCTAAGACATTAAAAAAATTACCCTCTTGGAGAGATCCTGTACATTGTGCTAAAAGAGTGAGTTCAATCCATCCATTGGCAACTTCTTCTGGTTTATTGCGGTTACAGTCACTTAATCTTCGCTAAACACTAATTGTTAGATTACCTACCCATTAGATAACTACAAATTCAGTTTCCAAAGATAACGTTGAAATTATAAATTCACTGAAAAATAAGTCCGGACTATCAAAATACACTACGACCGCAGCCAAATTCCTTAAGAGATAAATAGAGACAGAGTAGGATAGAGATGATACTTAAGCGCAGTGGCATTTATGGATATTTGAGGATATTTCAATAGCAAGCCAAAAAAGAATAGTAATTTCAGGCTCATTGGAGAGAAATTTGATTTTTTGAACAATGTAAATATTTGCCAAAAAATTAGAAATCTGGAGCTAATTTTAATCATATTTTGTAGTTTGTCCCAAAATCCAATAAAGTCATATCTAAATAATAATAATAATAATAATAATAATAATAAGAGTCAGAGCAAATTTATTGCGCATTATATGTATACAATATCTACAAACTAACACATGACAAAAGAAAATAAACATGAACAAATTACTACAAATTAATATGTACAATATATAATAATATAGTCAATGTTTGAGTGGATGTTTGTGTAGGTGCTCAATGTTGAATGTATGTTTCAAATGCATGAAGTGTATTACCGTCCCCTAATGTATACTGTTTTATTAGAAGAAATTGTTTCAATTTTTTTCTAAACTTTTTATAGTTTTTTTCTATTCGCGTTTCATAATCTAAATTATTCCACAATTTAATTGATATGTGATGGAAGCCATTATAATTTTTATCTAAACTAAAAAATTTTTGCGATCGCTCATTTAATTTAATATAGTCATTAAGGAAAAGGAGAGATGTTTGTAGAGATTTGAATTTAAATAAGATAGATAGCATATGCATATGAATTTGATAGAACGGAGATAATATTTTATATTTATTACGATATACTGATGCTTCGTCATGCTTTTGTGCAAAGTTTAGAGTTTTTATACACCAATTAAATGTCTTTGATAGAAGCATACGATGTTTCGAATTTAGGTTAGTTAAAAGAAAAGAACAGTATTGAAAATGAGACAAACAGAAAGCATGTATCAGTTGTTTATGATAATTGCTTGATATTACATTGCGTAAGTGATAAAGATATCTAATGCCTGCAGTCATTTTTTGAATCTTATTCAGTAGAAATTTTTCAAATGTTAATTCATTATCTATCTCCACTCCTAAATAGCTGACTGATTCACTTTGCTTTATTGACTCATTATTTATCTTTAGTTCTATATCATTTATTAGATTTCTTTGTGCCTTCGGTGAAAAAATTATAAATTGAGTTTTTTCAATATTTAGTTTCAGTTGATTATTAGTAAAATAATTGTTTAATTTTTCTATATCTGTTTGGAGGTTTTTTGTAGCATCAAAAGCATTTTTTTGCGGTACTTATTAGGCATGTGTCGTCGGCATATTGGTAAATGTCGCTGTGTTTAACATGTTTTATTATATCATTTACAAAAATTGCAAATAAAATAGGGCCAAGTACAGTACCTTGGGGCACCCCACGGTCGGTTGTAACATAACTTGATTTTTTACTGTTTAATATTACACGCTGCTGTCTATTTTTTAAGAAGTTCATAATTAAATTAATTGAGTTAACACCAAAATTATAATTTATAAGCTTGTCTTGCAAGATATCGAAATTCATTGAATTGAATGCCTTACTTAAATCTAGTAATGCTACACAACTGCAGTTATTATGAGATATATTAGACTTAATTTGTTGCGTGATCGATAAAATTGCGTCCTGGGTGCTATGCCCAGCACGAAAACCAAATTGCTTATTCGATAGGATGTTTTCAGATTTTAGGAATGCGTTTATTTGAATATACAACAGTTTTTCAAAGAGTTTGCTAAAAGGATGTGTAATACAAATGGGTCTATAATTTTTTGCGTTTAGGTTGTCACCTTTTTTATATATAGGAGTTATATCTGATTTTTTAGTAAGTCTGGAAATTCACAATCAATAATACATTGATTAAATGCGACTAATAATTGTTCTCCAAAAATAGGAAAAAAACGTTTAATAATAAAAAATGGGAGATTGTAAGAAGCGGTTGATTTGTTGGTATCAAGTTTTTTAACAATGTTTTCTAGTTCATTGATTGTAGCAAGTCTAAAGGAAAATTGTTTTGATTGTTTGAGATTATCAGAATTTTGTTTTTTCTTATAAGATGGGAAATTGAAATTTCCAAGTTCTTTGAATGTTGAATTTAAATGATTTAGTATTTGAGTTTTGTCTGTAATGGTAGTATTATTGATGTTTAATTCATTTATTTCGGATGAAAGACCTTTAGATTTTCCGATAAATTTATGGATGTATCGCCATTTTTCTCGAGTAGAATTTAATTGGTTAAAGAATTTTTGCCGAGCTTTAGTTAAATTTTTTGTTCTTAATTGCTTAATGACTTTCTTTGATTTTTCGTAATTGGTCCAATTAGTCTTTGTCGGCTCGGATTTCGCAAGATCAAATAATTCTCGTTTAATTGATACTAGTTCATGGACTTGATTATCGTCGGTGTTTGAAAAGGGAAATTTAATTGTTTTAATCTTAACCCGTCGTTTCTTAATTGGGGCAACATTGTTTAATGCTTTGTAGATTTCTTTTGCAATGTAATTAACCATTTGAGTCCAGAATTTAATATGTAAATATAGTTAAATGGGATGTTTTTAGGGCCTTTTCCATTTTTTCATCTGAGTAAGATAAATAGTCTCTTGCATTTATGGTTTTAAATTGCTTGCTTTTAGTAGTTTTGTTACTAATATATGTACACAGTGCATGATCACTAAATGATTCAAACATTAAAGATTTGAAAGAAACTNACTGCTTTACCTTAACCCGACGCTTCTTAATTTGGGCAACAGTGTTTAATGCGTTGTAGATTTCTTTTGCAATGTAATTAACCATTTGAGGTCCAGAATTTAATATGTAAATATAGTTAAATGGGATGTTTTTTAGGGCCTTTTCCATTTTTTCATCTGAGTAAGATAAATAGTCTCTTGCATTTATGGTTTTAAATTGCTTGCTTTTAGTAGTTTTGTTACTAATATATGTACACAGTGCATGATCACTAAATGATTCAAACATTAAAGATTTGAAAGAAACTTCAGAATTAGTAAAAAAGTAATCAATTAAATTGTTCATAGTAGTATATTATAATTACTTAGTGAAATTAATAAAAAATTAGTAAAAATTTTTTCTACATAATATTTAGGGTATGATTTAAGTTTGGGTTATGACTAAGGTGTGGGTCGCTTAGCTTAGGTTTAGGGTTATGGTTTGGGTTAGCTTAGAGATCGGGGTTGGGGTTAGGTTTAGGACTATTATTATTATATTGAAATATTAGCATATTTTTGCAAATATTTGAGGGCGTAGATAACGGAAAATACCCAATAGTTCACAGTTTTATGCGTTGAATTTGTTATTGTTAATTGTTAACATTTTTGGCATTTTAATTGAATTCCCAAAAATGTATGTACATAGTGGTGTGTATTAATTAAACAAAAGTTCTTTTGAAGTTTATATTTAAAGTAGTTTGTGATCACATTCACCATTTTGCAGGAAATTCGTCTGGCCAAATTTTTCTAAAAAAGATGACGTTACTCACTATGTTCTCAGGATTTGGGTTTTTTGTCATCGCGTGGGAAGCCTCCAACTGTGATATGTCTTATATCGCTACGTATTCTACAAACATCAAAACTCAAAACGTACCAAATGCAGGAACAGATGATGTAAGTATTAATTCAAAAATTTTAAACAACAATATAAATGCCATTTGGAAGCCAGCTAATGAGATTTTTAAAAAAATCTAATGCAACATAGGGCCGTGTTCACAAATAAATTGTATTTTTGATAAGTTTTTTGCATTTTTAAAGTTAAAATAATTTGTGGTAATTGGACATTAAAATTCAAATTTTTCTGAGTGGCCAAATGATGAAATCAAAATGCATAGATGTAAACTAGATTTACAAAATCTCCTACGTTAGTCTTTTTGACAAGTCCAACCTAGTTAAAAAAGGCCTCAACCTTTCTTCTGCCAATCATTTCGAGATGAATGCTATCAGAATTCAGGCTGTTTACAAGTTTCTATGCACATATAAAATTGAATTTTAAATCTTGAAATTGCATAGAATCACGTTTCTGTAAAACTTCTTTTGAATTGTAGTGCTACTGACATTCTTGATAAGTGATATGTAAATATTTTACTATTTCCATGAAACTATATGAGCAAATATGCAAGTAAGCCAATCATAGTTATGATATACTTATCTTGTTGAAAACTAAAAACGATATGCATATTATGGAATATTCAAGAGTAATCAATAAAAATCAAATATATATATATATATATATATATATATATATATATATATATATATGGCTAATGCCTTTTCAAAAAATTCTTATTGGAAATTGGGATTAATTTTTGCATATAGAAGACGAAAATTTTCTTTTTGAAGTAAATTCCATGCAAAGTTCACTCCCCAATCAATTTTATGTATTCATAACTTTTATGAAATTAATATAGGTTCGATATAAGACTGCCAATAATTTTTTTTTCATTTTTCTTTCAAATTAACAAAAGAGTATTTAAAAACTTGTAACATTTACCAAATTACATGTTATCTTATCTAGCTTCAGCTTCTCTAACAAATTGTGTTCTATTTGGTAATTGGAAAATCAAAAATTTCACATATTTGCTTGTAATGAACAATCATATGATTTTATGATGTTAACATTAATTATTTCTCTGTTTTATTGCAGGGGTAGCAGTCCTATATCGACCACAATAAGTCCAATGGCTCCATTGCAAGGGTTCCCATAATCAAGCAGCTTAACACTATTAGAAATGAAACTCTACCTGGAATCAGACCACGATTCATGATATTCTCAATTGGTTTAAACCCAGACCCAATGTCAAGCTAATCAAAATTTTGGACCTAACTCAAACCCAATATTCAGGGCAAACACAATTTCTGTCCATTCTTTAAGTGGAAAAAGTAAACAATTAAAAACTAAGATAACTCGTGCTTCTCATACATATATATATATATATATA
>CABFPE010000443.1:264543-278088 GCA_900660155.1 Hofstenia miamia
TCTTTCGAAAGGGACTGGAACGATGGAAGCACCGCATGGAAAAGTGTCTGATGTGTGAAGGAGACTATGTAGAGAAATGATTCTTACTTTATTGAACTCTTACTTTATCATGTTAATGATTTAACGAAAATCATGGTGTAGAAACTTTTTGTCAGAATACAAGATTCTGAAATTATTGTCACTCTTTTATAAAATTATCATTACTTTTTGACTCTCCCTTGTAATTAAATTGTGGAATTTTCTATTTCGTTTTACCAAGTGGGTAACACCTGGCGAACTAATTTGCTGGTTTTGTTTTCTGCAAAAAAGCGATTTTGTTTAATGTTAAAATAATGTTTACATAACACTTGCTAAGTAGAACAACAGTGTTTTATTGAATGAAACCACTTTAAAGGACGAAGCCAGTTTGAGAATTCAATTGAAATCAGAAAAGAATGTAAAGAATTTCGATTTCTACTTGACACAGTTTTAATAAAAATGTGTTGAAGTTGTTACTAATACGCTAAATATTGTTTGGCATTATACCAATGCAATGTCAAAGTATCATTCTTCTGTGGACTACAATCAAGGGCTTAAACATGTTGGAGTTAAGATAAGAAGAATAAAGTAACGGAAACACTAAAATCAACGATTGAGTCGCGGAAATTCACGGAAGTTGTTCATTTTTTAGTAGATGTTCGTTGTTTATTCATATAAATCGATTCGGATACTATTCAGCAGAGGCGCGTTTAGGATTTTTAAAACGGCGGGGGAAGCTGATCAGGGATCGGAAAAATTGAATTGGAGTGCATCCAATCAATTAGCAGACCATCCAATTAATTAATTGCAATCGGCAACTTCGCCAATCAATTAATTGCAATTAATTGGTTTCATTCTAAGTGATTATAAAATGAACAAACGTTTTTTAAATAAACACATGAACTCCCTTTAAAAACAAAAATTGTAAAAAAATTTTTTTGAACAAAAGTAAGCTTACACACAAAATGGAATCGTCTGTTTCAAGTTCAACCCTTAATAGAATCACAATTTCACAGGTGGAGATTAATTGATCGTAAGCAAAATTAAATTCGATCAATTAAACGAATAATCGTGGATTAACTATCGGTAAAAACATTGTACATTCCTTCTCTATCCGAGATGGAAGTTGGCCAGGTCAACCCACGAATATAGTGAGGTCTCTAACGTGGGTACTCATGGGGAAAAACGTTAATATGATCAGCAATTTTAGACTGTTTAAAGTTTTATACTTGATTCGGAGCGTTAAGTTCTTTTTTATCTTAACTTAATTTTCCTTTAACAGGCATTGCAACTACAATTCCACTGCAGATTGCTGCTACTGCATTAATTACAGTGATGGAAAAAATCCGATTTAAATTAAAAAAATAAAAAAAATCGGATTTTTTTAGCTAAATTTGAATTTTACCCAGACAATCTCTCAATGTAGTAAATATTAGAAATCCTTTTGATACTACTATTTTTGAAATACAATAATTTAATCAATTTTAAATAAAAAAATCATACAATCTGATCGATAAATTGATGAACAGTCTTTTTGTTTGACATAAAGTGCAAAAAAAGTAGATCAATTCATAATTACTCTACTGCTTTATTTATTTAAAGGTTTGCTTAAACTTGTACATCTTTAACTGCAACATATAATTGAAACTGCCTAGGCCTATATGTCTCGGATGAGAATTTCCCCCTCCCGCTTTTAGAAATTCTCGATACGCTCTTTTAGGGTACTTGATTTAAATCAATAATTGAACTAATAATGTGCTTTTATTTAACACTAGAATGCCCAAAAATTAAGTTACCTCGAATGCCCAGACCGGTCATTTTGACCGGTCTTGTAAATTAAGCATATATAATTGCCTGTAAGTCGCCCTAAACAATCCATTGTTTCACGAATATTCTGTTTGATGACAGATTCATATATATATATTTATGTTCGTTTATTTACTAGTGTTGCAATCGGTTATTAAAATTCAAAAATTCAAAACTTATAGCCTACACAGTATCAAATCCCAATATAAACGTGCATACTTATATTTGTGACATTTGTATTATATTGAAATTAATATTATAATGTTATAGACCTATAATTAATTCAAATTCGTTTATTAAAATGTGATTATTGTATATTCGTAAAAGACAAGATTCGTCAGCAATTTATTTGTGCACAAAACATCTCAAAATTGACTAATATGCGTATACTCGTATAGTGTAGTCTATTCATCTGATGGGCTACATTTTATTGCATCAGATGATTATCTGTCTTATGAACAGTCAATGCATTTTACATACTTGAGAGCATGTTTTCCACAGACAGTCTTTTCCCATGTTTCGCAGTGAAGACAAGATTTGTTTTCAAACTTCGCAGCAGAACATGTCCTTCTCTTTCTCCCTTTCGACTCTTCAACCTTTGGTACCTCCCGTTCAATTTTTTCTTCGTTTGGATTTCTGTCACATAACGAACAGGCTAAATCGAGTATGAATTGTCTGCACGAGATATTACTACCAGTGGATTCCTTGTAAATAATGTGCGAATTGAGGGCAGCTTTGTCTAAGATATCGTAGAATACTGCAAGCGGCCATCTATGAGTTGCAGCTTTGCAGCTGTAGAGACGTAGCATACTGTCCATCGCAACCACTCCAACTTTGTTTTCATTATAAAACTTCACCATTTCTGGTTTTCTTTTCCAGCATTCTCAGTGGCAGCTGAATAATTATAACTAGATAGTAGAACAACATTTGTATTTGGCTTGCATTGATACGAGACGGTCAAAGTATTATCCGTGCAAACATGTCTTGATTCGTAAAGTGATTGCTTTCAAAATGAGATTACGATAGGAAAGGTCAACTATTAAAGTTTGTTGTTCATTGTGAAGTATGCTATATTAACTACTGATCAAAATGACCGGGCTGGGCATTAAAATAGAGGTAGATTTTCTGGAACATAGATAAACAAGAGTGATCAATTCAATTAAACAAATGGTAAAGTAAATATCATCAAAAAGAATAATTATGGTGGTATTTAGTTGGTATAGTTCAATTACACTAATTAACTGTAACTAATTAAAGTCGCTTTCCGGTCAAAATGACCGGTCCGGGCGTTCTAGTGTTAAATAAAAAGATTATAGCACAGTTTTCTTTACTTTTAAAATCTAATAAGTGTACAACAAGGTGGTTCGTGATATTTAGAAGAAAAATAATTAAATTCTGTTAAGACATGAAGCTGTGAGCGCTTATAAACACCACAACTTGCAGTAAGACCGACGAAGTAAGACCGACGTCGGTCTTACTACATTAAGCGTTGAGTGAAAATAATCATTCATCTTCTTCGTTATATGCGGAAGATTAGTCCTTCGTTTGGGCATTCATGCATAGGTTAAGATTTTCCTAATCTTTCTTGTTTTCCAAAGTATTTATCGAATTTAAAATAGTATATTAATGCATTGCATAAATTTTGATAATATGCATTACTATTTACTGAATCCAGATTAATTAGTATAGAAAAAATGATAAATTTTTTCAGTAATTCATAAATCATCGTAAAGTTTATTTTATTACCTACTTTTGTAGTAAGACCGACGCCAATTTGAAGTAAGACCTACGCTATTCGAAATAGAAAGCTTTATATATGAAAATATATGCATTTCTCGTGCTTATCAGTAAAATATTCATATTCTACACATAAAAATACACTTATATTACTGCATTTATTTAAGTTTATGTAACTTCTCAAATTTCCGCACTTTGCTGTACATTATTCTGGAATTGCCCAATTATGATTTACTCAACAAATCATTGCTTAGTAAATTTAATGAAATATTGAAATTTAAATCTGATGTTGTTGTGTCGGTTAACGGATTCTTCCTAAAGCTATCAAAAGTACAAGCATTTCAATTGTCTTGCATCTAACAACATGTAGTTCCTCTTCACATAATTCTAAAGCAAGTGTGCAGTCTTTAAATTTACAGAAGTACACGCTTATTCAAAAACAGCATATAAGAGAAGTGCATATTCATACAAACTGTGAAGTTAAATGAAAGGTATCCGGCCCTGTTAACGCGTTATTCAATTATGATTTACTCAACAAATTCTAATAGCTTATAGTAGATCTCCTTTTGAGACGCTGTGTTTGAGACTTAAATCTGTTAGTTATATATTGTAATCAACATTTTCGGCAAAGAGGTGCAATAGACTAAGGCGATTCATTCAATTCAGAAATTTTTACAGAGTTAGTCATTGCCTTAAATAATGTGGGCAATCCACATATGTACATGACGCCATGAACAACATTTTTAAGTACATACTATAAGTATATATATATATATACATTATTTTCAATAGCAAAAAGCGGTAAATATAAAAAAAATACATATATATATATATATATATATATATTGTTGGAAACTCATTAAAGAGGTGGGCTTCAATTTAACAAAAACGATTTAAATTTTCATAAAAATCGAATCTCTCCATTTATACACAAAAATTTCCTTAATAAATTTTGTACTCAACAAAGCGCATATATTACTTGTTATAATAATAAGTAAAACAAATTGAATAAACGAAATTAATATATTTATATTTTTACAACAATGTATTTGGAAATTTCACCTAAAGTAAGGACTGGATTTAAACTAAAAATGTATTGACATGCATAAATATTCTTTTATATCTTGCAATATTTTTAATAATAGATAATAATTTTCTATGAATTTCAAGTTTTCTATGCTATTGTCCTTAAATATATACCGCGTGCTACGAATTTTGTAAATTAAGCAAAGTTATCGGTTCCATTATTTTTTTAATCTTTTAAGTATATTAATGCATTTCTCATCGTTTCTTGCCACGTGCTCACCTTGCACCCTATTCTATTTTTTTGCCATGCAAATTCATACATAGCGTCCCAAAAAATTGTAATAGGAATTATATCATGGCAACGGCGGTGAGAAAAGGGTTGGTTCTTAAATCTGTCAATTCATAATCTTATTGCTGTCAGAATTTACCTTACAGCTGTCAGAAAAAGATGTAACTATGGAAATCACTCTTAGCCAATAGCATTAATCAAAAGGCATTATCAAAATGGTAAATAGAAAATACATAAAAATATAACATTAGTTTTTGTACTTTTCAAAGTTAACCCTTTCGAAAGTTTAGAAAATAACATATTTAGGAAGGAGTTTAAATTTTAATTTAATGCTTGTTTCATAAAATTACTATTTCAACTAAATGTCTCTTAAAAAATATCTAAATTAAGGTCATTTTAAACATTTAACACTGTTGTAAGATAATTTGTGATTGCTGCAAGATAATACCATTTATGAATTTAAGTACCAACTGTATATCTGTAAATGGTGCACACATGTTGTCTATGCACTGAACAATACAGGAAGAACTAGAAGCCCAGTTAGAGGGGGGTATGAAGAAGGCAATCAAAATACAACTAAAATCAATTAGAAATAGAGGATGATGAAATGCAATGAATGGATAAAGACAGTGAACTAATCAGTAAAATGTTACAACTGGTAATGAAATCAGAGGAGAAACCATGGCTTACAGAATTGATACTTACCTGAACAAGACAACATGTCACCATGTAGAGCCACTTTAATGAAATTTTCAGGATGAATAAATTCTTTTGCACCAAATTTCAACAAGTGGGTGTCAATATTTGAACTGAATATGAAAGAGCTAAGAGTCAGCCAAGAAACAGCAATAGCAAGGTTCCCTTGATATTTCAATGGAGCAGCCTACTAAAATTACTTAATGCTGGACAATACAGTGAAAAATAACTATGAACTATTAATAGGAGATTGTAATGTGTACTATGGAGGTGAAAGCTTCAAAAGCCAATACAAACTAATACTCCAAAAACTATGAAGCAACAGGTTCAATGATCTAAGAGCATACATGCAGCAGGGTGTGCATATGCTAAAATTGATCTCAAGGGAAAATTCATACAAAAATAGGATCTTGTTTCCCACATTTGCAAGGGGCTAACAGATGATCTAAGATGAACACTTGAGCTCAAAAGAGATGTAGAGGATTCACTGGAGACATTAATAAGCAAAGCCTTATCACTGAGTATCACTCTTGAGAACAACAATGCAATTAAGGAAAAGGCTGCTGTAAGGACTCAAATAACAACAATTAAGCCAACAATAACCAAAATGGAGGTGGAACCAAAGAAAAAGCACACACCAGGGATAATCAAAGTGAAAACTAAAGATGGAACAGTGGAAGCACTAAAGAAAACAGACACCCACTGCCATAGATGCAGATTGAAGGGTCATATCAGGAAAGATTGCCAGAAACAAATCAATATCATATACAATGGCAAGGTCTACAATGTAGAGGTCAACACAAAAGAGGAGTCATCAAGCTAAAAGGGCACTGCCTCCTATAAACCATGCACCCATCTTTGTAGTAGCAAACTGTCACAAGCCAATGTGATCCTGGTTGCAATAAAGGTGCTAAAGGTTTTGGTCAATAGAGGGACTGTGATATTGGCAATAACAGATGAGTGTGAAAGCAAGTTGGACAGGCAAAGAGGAGTGATAGAGAAATCTAAGCACAGATTAATCATTGCTTCAGGAGACTAAAAGAATATTGGGAGATGTGAATTTTAAAATAGCTGATACAATCTTCCTACACATGCTAACAGTGGTGGACATAAAAAGGAACTCCCTACCTTATGAACTTATACTGTTGAGCAACTTTTTGAAGGATCATAACATTGTAATTGACTTTGAAAATCAAATGATTAAAATTCAAAAGGAGCCAATATATAGAAGACTGATTTATTACAATGTACAGCCTATATGAATGGGTCTATATGGCATTTGGACTGTGCAATGCACCAACAACATTCCAAAGATATATTCTAAAGTTTCTAAGAGCCAAAAGCCATATAATAGAAAAAGTGGTATCAGCCTATATCAACAATATTTTGGTGGCTAACACAACAATAGAAGAACATCTCAAGAAATTAGACAGAACATTGACAATACTATAAAATGCCAGACTAAGAGTCAACTGAAGCAAGTGTGAAATACTGAAGACAAAAATAACATTAATGGGGAGAGAAATTCAGCAAAGAACAATCAAGATGAAAGAAGACACACATCAGATGATAAAAGACATAAGCAAACCTGAAACAAGGAAGGATCTGCAATGAGTGATGGGATTCTTTAACTGTTATGCCACCTTCATCCCCAGGCTGGTGGAAAAATTGGTGATGATTATGAACCTCCCCAGAAAGAATGTACAATTTGTATGGATGTGGTAGCAGCAGAAGAAGCTCCACCTCATAAAGAAAGAGCTTACAAAGACACCCTCAATAAACACCCCAACTACATGAAAATTTTTATACTTAAATGTGACATGAGTAAAGTTGCAATTGGAGCATGTTTTTTCACAAATAAAATATGGTAGAGAGGAGCCAGTCAATTGCTTCAGCAGGAAATTGAGAGTGTATTGTAGAGTCACTCAGAGAAATTTCATGGTTATTATTTATTATCTTTAATTTTGTAATGAAGTCAGTCTGACATATTTCTTTATTTCAAGTTTAGTTAATGAAAGCTTTTTTCATGTCCCCTCAAGTTGGTGCTATGTTTATTGCTCAAATTAAATTGCAAGGGAAAATTATGACATGACTATCTTGTGATTCTGATTGTAAACAAAGACAGGTAATAATTTGAATTGTATAAATTGGGAAATGATGTTGAAAACAGTTAATAGAATTTATCTAGCTTCAACTACTGTTTACTTTTTCTAATTTTATTTACAAGTTTTTTGATATGTAAATATTTGTGTAAGTTAAGGTGACAATTTGGGAGTACTTTCCTCAAAGTACCAGAGTGACACATAGCTTCTAGAGATCTGTCAGATTGCCTATCCCAAATTGTGGACCATTTAAGTTACAGATATGGCTATGTATAAGGAAATAATAAATCTTTTGTTTTATATGCAACATGTACATGCACCTATAAATGATTACACTGTGATGATTGTATACTGTTGGTTAGCACAAATGCTTGGTAACTACATACTATTATTTAGTGAGCTGAGAGATTACAATGAAAATCTTTATTTTTGAGATAGATAATAAAATTTGAGACATATAAGGCATCACCATTCACTAAGGCTAAGCACTTCTCCTTTTGGATAGCACTTCAGATGGAAGCCATACAAATTGGTCATCTTGGAATTTACCTAAAAAGTCGTAGTTACTTGGATGAATTACCAATGTTTGTTTTAATAATTTCTCTATGTTAATTTAATAGAATTGGGGCTGTTCTTATGAGGTCTCTCCTTCAACATTCTGCCTTGTCAATGAGTTAGCTAGTGTAAATATAATTCCAGCCTGTGATTCTACAGTATGAGAAGAACTACAGATCATCAAAACTAGAGATGCTCACATTAGTAAAAAGCATGAAAATATTCTGGACACTTCCTCATTGGGAAAGAGTTCATTGTGACAACACAGGACTATCATTCCTATAAAATTTTTTTGGCAGCAAATCATTGATGGTATCTCACTGGATTGAATTCCTGAGCAAATACATATTTACAATCAAGCACAGAAAAAGAACATTACATACAAATGCAGATTTCTGGATAGTGTTTCCAGAATACCACCAAGATGCACCTAAAGAAGATGGAATTAGTAAAATTTGAATTCTATTTCACTTCTATTTCATGTGATACAGATGGAAGATCAAGGAAAACAGCCTACTATATACAGAAATGAAATGAAATGAAATATCTATATTTAGAATTGCTTTTTACAATATAAAATACTGTTACAACTCTAAATAGAATCAAGCAATAGAAATAAAGGAACAAAATACATATAAAAATAATATTTACAAAAATAATTACAGTTACTAGCTTGGGCTATGGCAAATTTAGGTTAGATGCAGTCTATTGAATAATCACTATTATAAAATTTAAAAACTTGCAATTTGTGTTCAAACATTTCCTTTGTATTACTACAGAAGTTTTCTTAATTTTGTTTTGAATATTCTTAATTTATTTATTTGTTTTATAAATTTAGGTATTGAAACTTTCTTAAAAAAATACTCAAACTTGAACTCAAAAGGTAGAAACTCATACTCAGACTAAGTAACTCAGGATACTATTCATCATATTGATAATTCTCTTGAATTAATGATATTCTACTGTGATTTCCATAGTTATATTTTTTTTTGATTGTGCTAAGAAAATTTCTTATGGCTGTAAAATAATGCATTGACAAATTTAAGTAACAACCAACTTGTTTATACCTGAGTAAGGGCATTTGAGTTGAGTTTGAATTTCTCAGTCAAAGTTCAAATTCTTATGTTTCAAGTTAGAGTTAAAGCATTTTTTGAAGAAAACTCTGAGTTCAAATAAATGTTTCTCATAATTCTGAGTATTTTAGAGTAAAATACAATTCATTTTGTAGTATTTTTTAGTTGATTTTTGATCAAGTTAAAGTTTGAGTATGGATGATTTCCAATTGAGGTTTGCCAACTCATTTCAATTTGAGTTTTTATCATTCTGGGTACTTGAAAACCCCAAGTTGTTTCGAAATTGTGATATAGAATCTTTCCCTCAACATAGCTCATACTGAAACAATGAGATCAAGAGATTTAAAGAATTCCCACATTTAGCTTGAGGATTAAAAATATTTGGGTATATTTTACTATCTTATCATGGATACCTTTCCCATAAATGTTGTTAAATGTTTATATCTTAAATTCAAAATTATTTTTTGGTTAGTGTAAGTGGACCTCCATTACACATGAATCTCTATTTTTCTATGTCAATAACATATTTGAAATATTGAGATATATGAATTCACTTCCATTTTATTTTTTACTTGATTTTGCTGCATCCACAACATTCAGTCTGGGATTCAACATTGATTTTATTGTGCAAATGACATTCATGCTTATTTGTAGCAAATTTTATGTCAATGTTAAGAATCTCTATGTGTTTTCAAGATTTCTGATGTTTAAAAAAATACAAAAATTGCTATAAAATAAAGTAAAGAATTTGCACTTTAAATTGACTCTAGATTGAAGAATTTAAATTGAATGGAATTTTGTACAGACCATGGTTGACATTAACAGGATTTAAAATTGATGTCTAAGATAAATAATGTTGTGGATACAGAATTTTCAACCTTAAAATTTCAATTGAAATGCTAGAATTGCAATATGAAGCTAGAATGCACATGACAATTTTTATCTGTAATTTGTGCATAATTGGATTTTTGGGTGCATACATAAACTAAATTTAGCCAACTCACAGTCATTGTGAACAGTGAATTTCCAACTTTATGTTCATTCAATTTTGAATAAATTTATTTTGATTTTACAACAGCTAAGACTACTTGAAAGGTTAGCACATTATTGGGTGCCATTAATTTTAATGTAATTTTTTTTGATTTTTTTGATTTAATGTTTTTGCTACTTATGGCATATCATCATGCACAATACTAAGAAAATTAATTTGTTTTCTTTGATGTAGTTATGCTTTCATTTTAATTTTATTTTCAAATATGCTTATATATTTCTTCTATAAAATATCATTTAATCTTTGAATTGAATTCATTTTCAATGTATTTTGTAGTTAAAAAATGGGGGATTTTCACTAAAATTTAAATTTTAATCTTTTTATCCAAAAATTTTAAGAAAGTGTTTATCGGTTATAATTATATCATTGTTGGCAAAAAGTACCAACCTGGTTGGTATATGTATCAATTATATCAAAAGAGACATCAAAATTTAGTTTTAGCATTTGTTTATTGAGTTGTAATCTAGACTAAATGATAAAATATTATACTTGATTTTATAACAAAGACTCAGATAAATATTTTAATGTTAAATATGAGAAAATTTTAAATGACCCATTTAATGTTATTAATCTTCATACCTCATTCATGCTAAATTTTTGTTCATATTGTCATAACGATTTGCTATGTCGATGTCAAGGTTTCCTATGTCGGTTTCAAGATTTCGTATGTTGATAAAAAGTACCAACGTACCAATTACCAAGATAATTATTTGGTACTTTTTACAACATACGAAATCTTGAAACCAACATAGGGAACCTTGAGATCGACATAGCAAATCGTTATGACAATATGAACAAAAATTTAGCATGAATGAGGTATGAAGATTAATAACATTAGATGGGTCAATTAAAATTTTCTCATATTTACATTAAAATATTTATCTGAGTTTTTGTTATGAAAGAGTATAATATTTTATCATTTAGTCTAGATTGCAACTCAATAAACAACTGCTAAAACTAAATTTTGATGTCTCTTTTGTTATAATTGATACGTATACCTCATTCATGCTAAATTTTTTGTTCATATTGTCATAACGATTTGCTATGTCGATCTCAAGGTTCCCTATGTCGGTTTCAAGATTTCGTATGTTGATAAAAAGTACCAACCGAAAATTACCATTGTAAATATTTGACAAACTCTAAACTAAGTGCAAAGCAAAATAGCACTATTTATCCAGTAGAAAACTATTTAATTAACCTTAAGTTGGAGAACCTGCAGAATAATGCCACTTGTGAAAGCTTAGGAATTAAATTTGTGGAGGGTAATAAATCAACAAATGTCTCTATGGAAATTTAGCACTTCATTAAATTGAAAGCGGATTATATTTTGCAGTCTATATTTTAGAAAGTAGTCGTAAAATTATAATTATAAACTAATGTGTTTATTTAGTATTTTAAGGATCTTAAATATCTTTTGATTCTCTCATCTATTCTAAAACAAACAATTTCTGCCATAATTTGATAGTGTATTTTTTGCAATTCATACTGATGTGATCTTCAAATTATAATCGTCCATCAAGTTTTTCACGAATATTGTTAGGCACATGATTGAGCATAGTGGTATCAAAAAACCAATACACTGTTCAGGGATGCACCCATGATTTCATTTTAATATTTCACAAGTTGACAAGAATTTAACATAAATGCAACAATTAAACTGAGCTGCGTAAGCAATTTTTGAATGCATAATCATATTTCAATAAGAACGTTATTTAAACACAAAAACTACTTAGGTTCCCGAAATAGAAATCGTGGTTTGACTTTTTAGGCATTTCTTCACTGATTTTGTCAGCGTTGCAATTCATTGCGCAAAGTAAGGAGAGATGGCAGATGAAATCAACCAAACTTCTAAATCTTGAATAATATCAAGCTGCCAATTTGAAACATTAGGCGGGCATATTAAAAAGAGCTTCATACAAAACAGTGTTTTAACTAAGTTTCTCCGCCAAATTGGATGCAGATTTGAACCAATCCGTGAAATAATCAATTCTCAACTGTGTCCAACAACTTACATATGTGCGTTGCTACAACATCTGATGCGTGTTTTTGGAATTTTGAAGCTAATAGGGGATTCACCAAGATAAATCATGAAATGATGTTCGAAAATGATGTCATTAAAGAATATAATCCTTGCGTCTTAATCTTTGTTTCCCCATTTCAATTTCAACGCATTTAACTTCAAATAGCTGCTGAATTCTTGATTCAGATGGAGACTTACAATAGCTTCGAAACTTCATAGAACTCCAGAAAGCGTGTAGTCGCTTCGGCCCTTACTTTTGCAAGGCCAATATATCTGTTAACATTTGTAGCAGTAGTAAACGTTGAATAATAATTTCAAAATAATTGAAAGCCTCAATTATTAAACCAATGATATTTCGAATTTCTGGATGCTGACATGAAGAACTTATTACAATATTAAGCCTGTGAGCATAGCAATGACTGTAGAGTCCCACGTCAACACTCGCTATTTTTTGAGCTCGTTTCACAGCTCCTGACATTGATGATGTACCATCGTTTCTTTAGATATGCACTCCACTGTTATTCAATTCAAAATCCTCCCGAATAGTCAAAGATAAATCAATGAATCGAACACTTATTGACATTATCTCAGTGTTCATGCATAAGGCGCACCTGATTATATTGTGCGTTGTCTATTTTTTAAAAATATAGGGTTTTGTGAAAAATAAGTTACACAATTTGTTAAATTATCAATTTTATGAAAAACTGCGACAATAATTGGTTTCTACACTACTGGTTCTTTCCTTCACTGTTTTAAGCACCAAAATGTTTGGTTATCATATCATTTGCCTAATTCTGTTTTTTGAACTACATCTTAAATTTCTGTCTTTTGAATAAAATGTTCAGCTCCTTCGGGTTGCAATTTTAATCATTTGTGTTGTTTTCATAATTCTACATTGTAACAAAGCAGCAGATCCGAAAAATTAATTTTTCACATAATTGTGAGAACAGATATTTATTTTATCTGAATAACTGTTGCACCAAATAAAACAGTAATTTTCATTAGTTTGTGGCTGACGTATAATTTATTGCTAATTTAAAAGCAAAAATTTCTTTGATTTTCTACTTACATATAGGTAACATCGTGTTGGAAAAAATGTGTAAACGAAGTGGCATGTAGTGCTCTGAGATAATATACTTAGCAACAGTCAAATATATATATATATATATATA
>CABFPE010000443.1:304338-316483 GCA_900660155.1 Hofstenia miamia
ATATTAACGCGATGTAATGCAGACATTTGTGATATCAAAAATTACTCATACCAAAAATGGCCTGTGATATTATCAAAGTGAACCCGAAAGGGGTTGTTATAATACGGTATATATTAACATAGCGTAATGCAAACAAATGTGATATTATCAAAAATTACTCATACCAAAAAGTGGCCCGTGATATTATCAGAAGTGAAATTACTCATACCAAAAAATGTAATTATATCAAAACAAGGTAAATTTGGGTGTGAATCATTTAACCAGGTCCGAATGTGCTAATTAAAAACTAATAGTGAGCTGTCAGCCGGTTACCCCCGAGCTGTCAAAAAGCACTTTGTGAGTTATCGCAATCTGCCAGAAATTCATTAGTCATCTGTCAATCAAATGGTGAGTCACTAAAAACACCCCTCGATATCTGTGAGTCAGCACTCAAACCACCCTCGCCAATATTCACGATCTGTCACGTGACGTGTGACGTCATAAGCTCTCGACCAATCAGAGGCGTTTTTGTGGCGCAGGGTTGCCACGAATATAACTACTAATTTGAATATTTTTACAAAAATCGCATTTCTCATTGAAAAAAATTCTTAGTTGTATGTAATTCAGGCAAAAACATATGTTTTAAGACATCTTCATAATTGCATGAGCGGAACCTACCCCATAGATGTGTCCATTTAAAAACCTTTCAATATTTTCTAAGAAATCCGTTTGCTACTCCTAAGTAGCACTAGTGGAAATAGGGTCAAGAAAATAATCATCTTGGCGGTATTGACTAGACTATTTAACCAAGTTGACCTATACATTTCTTTGGTAAAAATCCTAAGTGTCATCTTATGCTTGTTGACATTGCATCGCTTTATAATATATGATCAGAAGGCAAATATGTATTACACTGATAAAAATTTGCTAACAACTTTTCAAGTTAATTTTGATCAATACTTAAAATCCTTTTTGGGAATAACCTTCAAACTCAGAACAGTTATTCACTATAGATGGTCGAATAATGGCCATCTTCTTCGTGGTTATTATGTTCGCTGCTTATTAACCTGGTACTTAGTTGAAAAGTATCTCTTGGACATTCTTTTCAAGATTTGGGAGTCGCTGATTATGTGCTTTGTAATATGAAATTGTTTTAGATTTTGTGATTCTGAAGAAATTTTAGAAACGAATTATACAGGAATAAAAGACCGCACTAAAAGGAATTTCATTTTATTGAAAAAATTGTTTGAGGACTTCCATAAATTGAATATTATAACTCATCCATGGATTTCTATAACATTAACAGGATGCACGCTGCACATTTGCAATTGACCAAAGCATGCTGAATGTAAGTGAGAAAGTGAGGTAAAGATATTTTCTCATTGATTGAATTTCACAGTGGATTTGCGCCCGTCATACAAATGATTAAAAAGAAAAAACTCGAAACTTCACTATGTTGTACAAATTGTCATCAAAGAAAGAATCTAAAAAGCCGTTGTAACGTAGAAATGCAACGGGGCCACAAATTATGATCCGGCTATCCTGTTTGAAAATGTGACTCGATGACCCGGTTTGCAAAAATTTAAGTAAAGCAATGATCAAGAAGATTAATTTTAGATTTCAAACAATTTTTGTTTAATGCTATGCAAAATACAGATTGTGATTCCAAAATGTTAGTATGGGCTCTACCCCTATTTTTTCGAGTAATCTTCCCTTAAAAATTTCTCTTAGAAAGGGATTCCGGAGAATCTCATTATCAATGTTGGGAAAATTCAGTTAGTTGTTGAGTGTTAACCAATCTAGAAATTATCGAATGTAATTGTGAAATGGAGAGAAGTACCTATAATATCTGTTTGAAGTGGCGATTTAATGGTTGTTCTGGGAAAGAGAACTGGTAAATCACGATGCATTAAACGGCATGTCAAGCTTACTGCCTAAAAATCGTATTCAATAATGACACATTTTACAATGCATTGTCTATATATTGAAATTGAAATAGGATTCTTGAAAATTACTAAATTTCAATGAAAATATTTGCTCACGCATTGACTCGGTTGTACTGTGGTTTCTCAAAGCATTGACCTGGCGTAGCGGTTCTAAAAACCTACCCCGGAAACCCCGTTGCCCAGGACCTGTTTACATCTCTGTTGCAAAATAAATTTTTTACGATCGATTAATCGAGACTGTTTTTGTTATTTTCAATTACTTGGCATTGAGATATTTATCAAATTGCAAAAGAGCTGAGAGACTTTAAAAGTAATTAGTTTTGACATTTTCAATTGTTAAGTGTGCTTTCAAAATCTATCGAGGGATCTTATGTCCTCCAAGTCTTCAATATGTAGGTCGTCATCCTAAATGAATGAATGTATTTGACTGTGCTATTCTCGGAGAACTTCACTCTTTTTTAAAGTTTAAAAAGTTGTAATATGCACTTACATTTTTTGAAAACTTTTGCTGAGAATGTCATGTATAAAATTTTGAGTTTATTGGCAGAGAAAACACCGCAATATTTGTAACTGTGTTATAATTATTATTAAATATTGTACGGTATTTTATGCAATAAATGCAAATATTTATTTAACATGTGGTAAGTATTTTACATTTCATTCGCATCCATACAATTTTTACTTGGTTACAGACTTATAGTATGATAACAATTCGGATTTTGCGGTTTACTGTGAATAGAAGATTTTTTGTGAAAATGACTATTAGTCAATTTGCTTTTAAGATAGATTCTTTGTAATCATTTAATGGTTGTTTCCAAAAATAGGAAAAAATTTTATTTATAGGAAGCAAATTGAAATGATTTGAATTGTAAGATGCCCTACAATCCCATATTAAATTTTTAAAGGTCTATTAAAACAAGATTTATTAGTTAAACAATATTTATTTGTATAGTTGAATAGATATGCATGTAATTTATAGTGAATTATTCTCTTTAGACGTTGCATTTCCTGCAATACTATGATTTGATAATTTGTGTTTTTGTTTCGAATTTCTGCCACCCTTATTATTTTTATTGATAGAAAGAATTATTTTTTCTATTTTGAATGTCTACATTTTCCGATTTTAACATTGTTAAGAATATTAATGAGCTTGGAATCATATTGTAGTCCTTCCGAAATGTGGCGTTCTTTTCTTGCATCCTACATCTAACCTAGTCTTATTTCGTACAGAGATGGAAGTAGGGTGGGTCGACCCATGGGGCAAGGTGAGGTGAGGTAAGTCAGAGCGAGTATGAGGCAAGATTTTTCTAAAGGGGTACCCATGGAGCAAAAACACTTTTGAGTTGAGAAAAACTGAACCAAAGAACTGCCAATTTTAGAGATTGTAAAAGTAAATTTTTACATCACAATTTCCTACTTGTTAAAATCAATTACCATGTATATCCAACTCTTAGCGATTTAATTTAATAATAATATTTTGCATAAAATATTAGCATCATAGAGTTGAAATTTGATATTTGGCTATTAATAATAATTTTAATATATATTTTTATTAGATTCCTATTGGCAGTAATAGCAAAGATGGCATTTGATAAAATGTTCCTGTATCTTCTAGGCAGTAAGGATTCAAGATATTTGGCAGTGGTGGTGTGGTACAGTGTTATGAAAATTGTCCTCAAACAAATATGGGGACAATATCGTAAGAAGTTTTTGGAGCGAGAATTTTTTGAATGGAGCAATTTGTGGCTGTAGAAAATAAAGCTTAGGGGAATATGGGACAGATGTCAACACGTAGAAATAGGACAGAGAACAAAATCTGTGGGGCGGGGCAGGGCAGGTCAGAATAATCTGCCCCACTTCCATCTCTAATTTAGTACATTAGAAACAAAATTTCGCTGTTATTGGGCGTGATAGGAAATCTTAATGAATCTTGATTGATTTGTATAGTGGACTTCACAACTGATGCTATGCAGCTACGTATTGAGGAATTCAGTAAATTTTGAATGCCTTCCAAATTATGATTTGTATTTGCAAACAAGGTACTTCCCAAGTCCGATAAAAGATTCTTTACATTCGAATTATTCTCATCAATTTTGGTAGAAATACTTTGGATTTTCAAATGGATGTTAGAAATAATGTTTTCTTCAGCTGCATGCGAAATAATTAAGGTTCTTAGAGAATATTTAGCTTGTTTTTTGATTTAAAGAAGTTAAGTTTTGATAATGTATAAATATTCTCTTCGTTTGATAAATCTATACCATATGTTTTTTAACTAATCATTTTGAATAGTTTCTACATGACGCAATAAGAAATTTAGTAACAATCATTTTAGCTAGCTGACTCAGCAAGTGGGCATTGCGACGGTAGATGACAGCAAATTAGTGATGTATTTTGGAATCTACTCTCCTGGTTCAACGCATTTAGTGCTGTATATGCATAATGCCTTCTCTGTCATTGCTTTTATTTGGATATAAATTGTATATCCTGCTCTAATTAAATTGGCCTGATTAGCCTGTACTAATCTATCCTGTCCTGTTTGTAGCATTATCTGCAATAAGAACATTCCTTATTTCTTAGGATAAAATTGAATTATTCTGTTATTTTGATTTACAATAGATTGATTATGCTGCAATCAGTTCCGAAAAACAATAAGTAATTTAAATTTTTGATATTTCATTTATAGTTACAATTTCTGCAGAAGAAAAAGAAGAAAATAGCTGTATTCAGTACCATGCTTGAATTCAACAACATTGCTGTTTGATGTATCAAACCGTCATGAAAAATTATATACAAAAAATAATCATTTACAAATTAATATTTCATATATATAATACTATTCAGTTATCTTACATCTTATGCTAAGGTTCGTTAAATTTGAACCCTTTACATGAAGTGTTTTGTAACTTTGTTATATAAGCTAAGAAATATCTTTATTAGATTTTATGATTCAAGCTCACTTTTCCATTTTCGTACACCCACTGGTAAATCATTCCAAATTTCAATGTCTGCATTAAGAAATGAGATTGTTAGTTTTAACAAATTCGATAGAATATTGTTAACTTTATGGAATGAGGGAGATGGAATGTTGAATCCTTTTGAAATTTCATTAAATATGTATGTTGCTAAGCTAACCTAATACCTGATATACCTGTTTAGTATTTAGACATATATAATTTAGAAAATTTTTCGCTTGCAGTGATTAAAGTGGCTAAATTTGGCCATTGGATTGGTGGTACCCTAAAATGGTTAGCATTTTCACCTTTAGTTTGGCAATCCTTTTGCATCTTTTTTAAATTGCCTAATTCTCATCTATATAATCTTGAAGCATCCTAAGCCACCATGTTTTTGTGGTCCAACAGGCGACCTTGGCTATTGTCAAATATTAGCATACTAGAAGGCAGGTTATATCATTACATTTTTTCAAAGGATCTGTTATTTTGGATTAAATACGTTGAATTTCATTAGGTAGCCTAAAGTTAGCAGTTCGGAAGTATTAATATTTTTCTATATATAACTTATGCTTGTATTTTGAATTTATTTTAGCTCATCAATGTTTAGCATAGGTTTTTTTCTGCTCTATTTTTAAATATACTTAGAATAACTTCAGTTGGGATGAGAGATGATATATGATAAGGGCTTTCGAGTTAGGTTTGAGTTACTGGTCAGAATACGAGTTTTTACGCTTCAAGTTCAAGTAGTTTTTTAAAGAAAATTCTTATGTTTTTACAAATTCCGGAGTTTTTTAGAAAAAAGAAATTTATTTTAAGATAATTCCGAGTTTTTTTAGACAAAATATAATTATTTGTGTTTGATAAAGAAACTGAAATTTAAAATAATTCATTTTTACAGTATTTTCAAGAGGATTCTAGGTCGAGTGTGAGTTCCAGTTTTGATGATTTCTCATCATCGAATTTTGCGAGCTTATTCAAATTTGAGTTTTTAAAATTCCGAGTACTCGAAAACCCTGGGTATGGTTGTACTGGGTAAGTTTGTCAAATGTTTTTTTTGTTTGTAAGATGACCAAAAGTAACAGCGTAGTCAATTCTATTTTTCTATATTGCTTTCAATATATTACAATCTACATTTATCCTATGGGCTATTCTAACTGATATCTACACATGCATCATACCAACACTACTGAGTTATCCTTACTTAATTATGGTTAGCATACAAATCTATAAATTCAACTTAATGCCAAAGTACAACTAGTATTATGCCTACTTTAGATAACTATATGTAGAATTTTTTTGAGAAACATATATCTGCATCTTCCCATTATTCTCATAAACAGTGCACCTTAGCTTGATTCCGTGGGATCTACCGCTAGACAGTTTCCAAAAAATGAACCCGCTTTCGGTTTTTTACATCTCAAAACCACGATTTCGACTTCGGTTTCGGTTTTATCTGACTACTATTGGTATTAATAAACAACTATTCATCAGAAAAATACCTATAGTATACGGGCAGTTTTTAAGGCAGAAGAAGAATTAAGATGCCAGCAGTGTGAGGTATTGCTTAGAGATGGCAAGCAGTATGTTTTAAAAAGTAAGTCTTTGTTTGAGTAGTGAGTAGACGTGGGTATTACAGATTTCAGATAAAACAAAGAAAATGAGAAAAAAAGGAATTTCAAAGGTAGATATTGTATAATAGGAGGTCTAGCATTATGCGTAGAGCAAAAAAAGAGAACTTCACATTTTGACATATTGAAAGAAATATGATTATCAATAGATCATTGTAATGCATTGTCACAACCCAAGTAACAAGAATTCATGGGCCATTGATGGTCCATTATTGTTTCCATTATTAGCCATTATTGGCATTTGGCTGCTAGGCTATCAATGGCCCAATGATAAATTCAACAAAGAGCCAATAATGAAGATTTTTTAAGCTTTTTTTCTCCAATTTTTCATATGATACAATATACAATTTTTTATTGAATAACATTCTATAGAACATAAAACAAACATATATAAGCTAACTGAAATCACAACGGTGATATTTGTTTTACACAAACTATACTTTATTGCAAAACTAATTTATATTCATTGTTTATAATGTATATATACATGAAAATATATGATGATATTTTTTAGAAATCAGTTAAATTTGCTTTAAAAAACTTTATTGTTGGCTCATTGTTGGATGTATGGATGGTCCATTAATGGTCCAATGGCCAAACGCCAAAATGGCCAATAATGGAAACAATAATAGACAATCAATGGCCCATGAATCCGTGCTGCTTCGAAATAAGTATGAAAGTCGTTCAAGTTTGCAGAAGAAATTCAGATATCGCCAGTATATAGCATACACATGAAATCATATGTGACCATGCTAGTCACAAAGTCTACAAAATGTATTCAATGTTAAATAAGTTAAAAATATGCTAAGTAAACAAGTCCCAGAGTTATATTTAAGTGGATGAATTTATAAAGCATAATTATTTAGTCCGAAGTTTTGTTTCCAATAAATAAGTAATTTTAATAATAATACACTGGATCAGTGGCGACGCAAGTGTTGGTACAATTTTTCAGAACCTCACCCCCTCTCTGAATCAGAGATGGAATCGGATCTAAATTTTGAGAAAATTTCGGATCAGTTTCGGAACCAAAAATTGTGTATATCGTACATTTTATACATTACGCACATTTTTATATTGAATGCCACTTTAAGTTTGTTGATAATCTCAATCTAAGTGAAATTTTGTAATTGAATTACATTGTCCATTCAACAGGTTACGCGTTATTCTTTCCAAAAGTTTATAAAATTGTTGACGAATATTTCAAATCAGAAAATACGATTCATGTTAGCTATCACATAAAGATAAAATTGTAAAACAACCAAAAACATTTGGTTGTATGAGCTTGCAAGTGGAATAACTTAGTTGTTGTAAACACCGCCAAAATTTAATGATAATAATATAATTTGGGATGTTCTTCAATCAAAACGTTTCATATAAGATGTACTGTAGGCAATTTAGTTTTCAATAGGTTCGTGATTATTATAATCACTAATACAAATATTTTTATTGTGCTATACCTTTGGCATAGCAACAATTGGGTATTAATTTATTTAATGTTGTTTTTATATAATTGAAAATTTGTAATCCAATCTAGTATCCAATTTCAATGAAAAGTAAAATTCAAAATTTATATTTAAGTCTCAAATTTATCTTGAAAAAACTTGAATTTTTCTATACTCTACTACAATTTTTTTAATGTCTTGCAATATATATTTTGGGTTTTTTTTTAAATTTGCCCTTGTTTTGCTATACTTGTTTTTATCGCCTTAGCTGCAATTTTAAAGGAAGTTTTATCTTATTGTTTGAAACACTTTCAATTCTCAATTCATACATTGCAAAAATGGTGATTTTTGGATTTGTACAAATTAAATTAATGAGGCGGTAATATCATAAGAAATGGATTTGTTTTTGCATAGCAATGATCAATTTCCACTCAAAATTAAAGTCATGGCAATCAGAAACGGACTTGCTTCTTGTTGGTGGACAGATACAAGAAATAATCTATTTCAAATATAGATAGACATTGGCCGATAATTTTCTACCCGTTTTGTGATGGTTGACAAAAACATTTCTTAAATTTTTGGTTTGCTTGAGTAAAATTGACTGCATTAGATTGTAGTACGAGAAGAGGATTTGATACTATTATAATATCTCAAAATAAATTTACTATTAATTCTTCAACACATTGCTTTAAACTTATATAGGATTCACTACATTTGGGTTGATTTGCATAGCCTATTGCTTAAGTAATCCCATTTTTCCAATGCCTCTGTCCTCCCCGGAATATTGTATATGTCCATTTTTGATTTCAAGAAGGTGATTAAAACTTTCTATTTGCATTTAAAAAACAAATATATTTTAATTCCATATTTATTTATTGTTACAATACGTATTTATAATCGGAGCCGTTTCGGATCGAAAACTAATATTCTTTTATTTTTTCGGATCAGATCGGATTCGGTTCATGAAGGTTTCGGATCCGGATCGGATTATAAAATGTTGGATCCGATTCCATCACTGCTCTGAATTTTACCATTTAATCATTACAAGTGCTCATATTTAGTCATTTTCCTAATAAATGTAACTTGCCCTTTAGCAAAATTCATTCTGGCGCGACTGCACTAGATACAAGTAATTTTAAATTCTTTTTCATAATAGTATAAAATTTTTTTAAACGTTTATATTTCAAAATTTTTTAACGCTATGTTAAACCTGAAACAACAATGTGATAGAGGAGAGTCTCCTCATTCTTTTTCGCTGTAATCCGCTTTTGATGTCGCGAACTTTGACTTTGTGCAGGGTATACCTCAATGGGCTTGGAATATCTTTGCACGTATCAAAAACACTTAAAGTTCTTAAATTCTTGAAGGTATGGGATGGAGACAATTTAAATCTTTTCAAAAATTCGAAATATTCTAAGAAAAATTTTTATTCTTCCATCAACTTCAGCCTCAGCAGTACGCTTTAATAGACATTTTCAACATTGAATTAAAGTATGTTCCTAAGTAGACCTACCCATGTCACAAAATGTTCAAATTTGCTAATAGGCTTGGAGAAATTTCTTTGTAAATGTGAAAAAACGGTTCGTTCATTAAAATGGACGATAGACAGGTTAGGTTTAAATATAATTTTACCAAATAATATTGGAAAAATTAAATTTTAGTGTTGATGTGGAAATTTTGTAAAAACTTGAGATCAAAATTTGTTTGAAATTTGAATTTTGAAATTTTTCAAAATTCGAATTGAAAGTTTGAAAATTTGAATTTGATTTGAAAGCCCTAGCACTGACATCACATGGCACAATTAGTTCATTAAGCCACAACTATTTTGAAACATTCAGAAACAAATTTTTTGTTTGTTTTACATGCAACACCATTTGTTTGACGAAGCAATTAAAACTTGGAACGAAATTTATCGTCAGCATTTTTTTGCAATGGGAAACAACTTCATATTTAGTATTTGTATAAACTACTGAAGCTACGTATTACTAAACTTTTGCAACACTTTTAAAAGTTATCGTATCAAAATGTCTTTTTGTTCAAAACAATTTGTAAAATAAATACTTACCAATTCAATTAAATGTAAGATAAATGACGCTAATTTTAACAATTTTCCTGAAACAAATTCTGTATATGTAACAAGAAATTTGTGGATTGTCATTATGGTAATATTTTCAGTTTGCCATCTATAATGGCAGAGCATTTTTCTCTACCATACCATTATGGTATCCATAATATGTTACATAATTGTATGATACCTTACAGAGATGGAATGGTTAAGGACCGGAACTTGTCACTCTTAATTTCCCATCACCGCTTACTTTGAGATGTGTCTTTGGTCATACCGGTCAGCTATAATTTAGTCTTCGCGCTTTTCAAATCTCAAGTTGAGAAAGGACGAGACAATACCATAACCTATTTTGTAGCATTGACAGGGATGCGGGGTTATCGCCCTGTATCAAAGCGCGTGCCTTGTTTTCGTTGGTTTTAGTTCATTTACTCCTTAGTTTTGTGTTAACCTGTTTTTTGTTGTATAATATTTACAGTAGTTTTGTCGCGTATGTATTATCGTTGATTTGTTAATTAATTAGAGTTAATGTTTGATTATTGCATCAGTCACTCTGTGACGATGATAGAATGCTTACTAAAGTATGATTGGAAATACACTAACTTACAAAAAAGCTCAATTATGTACACTGCACAGTTGTGGTAAAGCTTAGTAGATCACATTTGCAATTCACTAACTTGGATCAAGTCGTCTGTTTTTAATAAATACAAGTGCATAAACGTAAGTGCAAATAAATATCGATTCAGTGGTGTAAATTCTGTATATAAGAGCTCTAAGGATATAAGGATCTAAATAATAACACCATATTCATTTGTAACTTTGCATTTAACTTTTTACCGCTATATATTGCAAATGAATCGTTCTATTAATGATTTAGAACTTATAGACCAATAAGATACCATACCGTCAGAAAATCCTGGGTACGCCCCTGATAACAATTGTATCAAAAACGAACACCGCACAGGTCAAAGCACGCAAATTAATGTAAATTAGTTAACCATAATGAGAAATTCCAGTAGATGTTTTGCCATTTGTCTGATAGCTTGTTTGACGAATGTTTGATAATGTATTGCCGCAACATGTTTGCCGACCAATTAAAATTAATTGCTTGCTGATCGGAAGTTTTACCCGTGTATCACCCCCTTTAGATTAGGGTTAGGGCTTGGGTTAGGTCTATAGTTATTATATTGGTAAACTAGCATATTTTTAAAATTATTTGAGTGGGGGAGACAATGCAAAAGTACATATCATATCCAGAGCCGGATTAACATCATGGAGGGCCCTGAGGCAATCCATTTGTGGGGGGCCATGACAACAATGTTATAAGGCTGAAAACATGTCGGATACTTTTGATTGATCCTTCAAAATATCAAGAAGGAAGAAATTTCCTTTTTCGTGCGTTCCACTGTTTTTTAAAATCTAATTTTCTGCAAACATCACGCTCAATGCTCATGATGGATAAAGCATATAAACGTTGCTGATTCATGGATATCCTCATGTTGTTTTTGATCAGTTCTCTTCCACATAGTGGTAGCGTTCGAAATAGCCTAAGAAACAGCAATGTTTGCGAGGGTAGAAAGTGCCATGGGTGTTGAAATTAAATATTGCATTATTGTCTTTGGGGAACTTGTTATTAAACGAACCTTCAATTGTTGGCAAAAAGTCACTTTTTCATCCTCACAATTCTGATCTAAATCAGCAGGGTAGCGTCTCAATAATCTATGAATATCAGCAACATTTGTAAATTATTCCGGGTTAGAAAAATCAATGACCACCTTGAAGTCTGCAACAATCTTATAAGATGCCATTCGCCTCCGTATTTCTTGATACAGCTTGTCTTGTATCACATTTTATGTTTCAATCCGAAATTTGTCACTACCTGTTAGAACAACATCGCTGCTGCCATTATCATCAAAAAATCTTTTTGTACTGCGTACTCTAATTTATGCACAATTGCCGCATTAATTGCTGGGTGCTTAAAAACTAAGAAAAGTCGCATCATCTATATTCATATTTATGTTATTTCGAAAACATTATTTTGAAATTTAATTAAAATTCGAAAATGTAATTTAAATTTCGAATGTGCAAAATTATAACCACTATTGTTAATTATATATATATATATATAGGCATT
>CABFPE010000443.1:316599-330042 GCA_900660155.1 Hofstenia miamia
ATATATATATATATATATATATATATATATACAAAGACATTTTGAGCTAATTAATGTTTTTAAGGTTTTGGTCTTATTAATGTGATGGAATATCAATACTAACAGATATAAGTTGGTAATTGAAAGACATTTCTTTACTGATATTGGCCAAAGCATATTCCTTATAGGTGTATGTAATGCTATGATTTCTGCGCAAACAATTTTGCCTGTTGTTATTAAAGCTATGTACTAAAATTAATGCATGTTTGGGAGAGCTTGCTTTAACTGAATAGGTTAAGCATTAATATTTTATATTTTAAAGAAATTTTATAGTCTAGCAATGCTTTTATTAAATAGTAAATCTTGGCAAGATTTTATTAAATCTTGGTAAATTTTGCAACAGAGTTTTAAGAATTTGCCAAGATCTTACCAAATTCTTATCAAGTTTCTTAATTTCCATTGATTAGGGGAGTGGGGAGCACAATCATAGAGAATATAATTACTGGAGTATAATTTATCACAAGCACAGAATTAACAATGCTACTTTTGTTTCCGCGGTGATTCGATAATTCACGTGACTTTTTAACTTTTTCGAGAATCATTCATTTAGCGTTTTTTAAGTTTGGGGCCCTGAGGCAGTTGCCTTCTCTGCCTCCACCTTAATCCGGCCCTGGTCATATCACGAGGAGAAATTACATTTTAATAATAATTGTAGAATACATTTTTTCTTATAATAAAGGTGTTTGCGCCTGCATAGAATAAGAACACGCTTAATTTTATCAGGTCGTAGTAATTGCGAAAGTATGTTCCCGTTGAAGATTATTATTGCTTAACAACCAGCTGTTACTCATTCTCATCGCGTGTTATTTTAGCAGTACATTGAGTTCTTTGCATGGTTGTTCAGCACGCAAATAGTTATTATAAACATTACGCCTCTAGCGGCAAGTAATTTATGCGTAGTTCATTTCGTTCAATTTGAATAGAAAATAGCATAATTCTCTTTACAGTGTAGCGCGCTGTCATGAAAATCTACTCTGCAACTAGTTATTTTTAGAATGATTTAATATGGCAGGTATGTTAAATTTTGAATATGATAGACGATATGTTCACTGTAACGAGTGTCATTTTCATAGCAGAAAAAGGTGTTCATGCATTTATAAAATTTGTTGAGTATCATTGTTTGCATAACAGTGTAGCTAAACTTAATGGTGAGTTAGAGCACGGAAATTATTTTATTCATTTCTTTGAAAAGTTTAAGACATGGAGCAATAGCTCTTTGACATATATAACGAATTTTTGTACAATACATACGGTTTGCTTTGAGTCTCTTCTACATTTTTTCATTTTGTGCCTTAGTATCCTGCAAAGGAGAAAGTGAACAGTGGTTATTAGATATTCTTTTGAAAATTTTCAAAATATAAATATCTTATAATCAATTGCATAATTGAGTTGAACTTATGTCAGATTGCTTTTTTTCAAATATTGAGCATATTTCAGTTTTTGTCACATTTGTATTAATTTTATAAAAATTCTACTAAGTACACACTTGCTTCAGTACCAAAACATAATTGCTACACAAAACCAATTGAAATTATCAATCAAAAAAATTTGCTAAGATGAACATTTATTACAAAGCTCAAATCCAATGGCCAAGGTTTTTGAGTAAAAATGTTTACAACACGGTCGAGATCAATGTTTTCATCATGATTGATGTGCATAGAAGCAACGCCACTTATTTTAGTTTGTCCCATTGATGCGCACATATATGTGTTTAACAGTTTCGAAGCACTTCTAAATCTTTCACACTGGCACGACGACGTGATAGATAGAGAGGGAGAGAGATTTATTACAAGTCGCTCGCAACCCTAGGGTTGAATAGTGGCGACTAAAACAAACAAATAAATATATAAAAAGGAACTAGACATAGTGAAACGGATCATTCTTCTCGATTTCATCAAAAACGAATGATTTTTGTAATCGTTTGGAGGATATGGGTAGATGCCAGATTCGATGATCCCTCAAATTGTAGGGTAAGTTAGAAGTCGGAGGCAATAAATTGTGAAGTATGTGATTGGCCGATTGTATTTGTTTCCACAGGCTGTAGCGGAAATCTTCAAAAATAGAAAAAAATTTTGGATATATATATATTTGTAGAAAGGGTGCTTTCTAAGCTTCGCAATAGAGTTGATCATGTTCTGGCATATAGTACCTCTTCACAATGAATAGAGCTGTGCAGTTTATCACGATGAGGTTTAGTTATCTCTTCTATCGACATATTTTATTCTTTTCCCACAGAGGAGAGAGGACTAACACAGTCATCGACAAAATGTCTGAATTATGTAAATGTTTCAGAAGTCCTTAGTACTGGTTAATTGTATTTTAGAGCTATTGATTTCCTTCAAGCAGAAACTGTAATTGCGACAACTATTTCGTCGAAAAGCTGTGGTTGCCAAAAGCAACAACGCGGCTTTTAAGTAATCTCATGTGAATCTGAATTCTTTACTTCAAATTCATGAAATAATTTTTATCAATTGCAATTGTTACAAAAATTTATTGTTTGAATCTAATAATATTAATGAATTTTGAAAACAATACATATACAGTTCAATGTTTTGATCTTTGCCAATAAGCGACGGTGACGGGTATATCAGATTCGCCATTTATTAAATATTCAGTCAGTAATGGCGCTGCTTTTCAAAATCGAAAAGCTGCATTCAAGGGGATTGAGTATTTTCTTAGAATTGAGGCCATGCTCAAAGAAGTGCTACACCTTTGATTTGATCCACTATCACTTATATACAATATGCAGGTAACATTCGTCCGAAACTTCTTTGAATTAATTGCTTGAAATGCAGGAGCAAAAAATCCCTCGTCAAAGTTGAAAAAATTTTAATTCTAAAAATTAGACGAGACACCACATGTTATTTCTAATTCTCGATGGGGTGACTGCTGAGAACCTTATCGATATGTAAAGTCTTGCTGTCTTCAACTCTTATTGCTTAACCACCACTACTACAATAAATATCAAGATACTTTCCAGACCTAACTACTTTGCACATTTTATCAGTTTGATACTTCAAGAATGCACGAAGTAATGTATTCCATCCGAGTGCTGTCGTCACGGGCCTCTGATTTTCAAAGATATCATAGGTTTTAGTTTTAGTTAACGTCAGAGCATACATTTACGCTCATTTCCAAGATTATTCATTAAATTCAACAGAAATTGTTGTTTTCTTTGATAGTTTTGGCAAACAGCTCAGGTTTTTCATTCATTCGATGTGTAGCAAAACATCCTACATCAAGGAATTGCGCAGGTGTTCATTCTCGAGGGAATATGAACACAAATTTGCAGAAATCCAATATTGAATAAATGGTTTGATGATCAGTTTTCAATCCCTTTCTTTGTTCCAGTCATAATAGCAGTCAAGTTTGTTTGCCTTGTAAAATGATTCGTTTTTAAAATAATACAGCTTTTACTACGTATTGGGCAAAATATTGTCAACTTGAGATGATCAATCGGTAAAACCTGCAGGAAAGAGTATTTAGAAAATTGACGAATTGATTTTCTGAATCGTAGTCTATGACTCTTAGCTCCTGACCGTTGCCGAATGCAGTGCTGACTCTTTTCGCGATCAATCTTACAAGAGATTGTTTGTGGAAGTTTTGTTTGGACTTTTGTAAACGAGTTTTTTTTACATTGACCTATTGAAATATTGTTGGTAAAACTCGATAAAAGGTTGAATAATATCGCAGTAACTTCTCCATTACAGTTTTCTCGAATGTGTTTAATAATTTAACTAATTGCTGCTTATTCCCTTGTAATTAATACGTGTCTAAATTGTTTAACTAGTATGTTCAGAGGTTATTAAGCAAAACGAGCTACTGTATCCTTTCATATATTAGAAAATATTGCGCGTATTCACAGTTACCTCAACTCAGACATATGCTCTAATTGCTATCGTCTCGCTTGTTGATTATTAAGCTATGCAGAATAAATTTAAAATGTAGTTATGTAGGCAATAAAACATTATTACCTGTTAAGCATGTTGACACTACATTTCAATCTCCGCCCAAACGTTCAATACTTTTTGACATCTCGTCTCAAAAATTTAGAAGCTTCCGCCTCAAACAAATAAAAATTAAAAATTGGGAATGGAACGCCCACACAAAACAACTACATCACGACAGTAAAGTACTTTTTAAGTTTTTAATTTTTTATAAGAATATTATCTACTTATATCCTAAATTTGAGAATTACAGATATTGCAGCATGACGTTCTGCTTTATAATAGCAGAGCTAATAGATTGTCATGACTCTCAAAAGAATTGATCGTGCTAAACAATTATTAAGGCAGCTTATATTACAGTTGGTAGAGCACTTTAACTACTTTACCACTATGCTAAACTAAAATATACTTTGTAATTGGCTCTGCATACAAACTAGATCAGAAAGACAGTTTATATGAAATTAATGTGAATATTTAAACATGTAAATAGTTTAAACAATTAAATAAATCATGTTCTTGTTTAAAAATGGGCAATCTTTAAATGGGTCCTAGGCATGTCAATTACTTTTGAAACGTGCAATTCCTTTTCCGTGCCAAATGAGCAAGTCAGTTCAAGTCGGGTCGAATTTAGAAAGTCGTGTCGGGTTTGACCTCTTTCCACCCCTGGCCATGCTACCATCACAAAAAATTCAAAAATGTCTCATTATAAATTTTGGACTGCTCAAAATTACAATACAATGCTATGGCCAAAGTTTAATCACACAGGCCCTAATTCACATTGACTGGAAAACAATATCTTTGATTAATCGAAGAATCCTGGCAAGACCACACTCTGCACTACTACTAACACAGAATTATTAATGGCAATCCATAAAAGCAGAGTTCCAGTTAAATTTTTTATTGATTTCTGATTTTGATATAATTTATCGCAATATTAGTTTTGATTACATCTATGACATAAATGAACCTCAAATTTGGTTTTATCATGCACTTGCACAATCGAAATGGGAAAAATTATGTTCCTCAACAATTTATTTGATTTTAATTGATGCGAATGAGGTAAGTGTTTTCTTCCATAAATAAACACATTTGTTCAAATAACTGAAGGCTTGCTTGTTTTTAGGGTTTGCTTAAATTGCCGCCACTTTGCATTAACACGTTTGTTTGAACTCTAGTTAATTCACGCAAACAAAGTTAATAACAAAACTGCCTCGTAGCTATTTGGTTTGTAGTCATTAAATGACCATAACTTATTGTTTAAAAATGGATTAAATATATATTTCATGTTATGCCTTTAATTTAAAAATGTGGTCTTCCCTTTTTTCTTTTTCTAAAATTTTGTTACAAAACAAATGTATAATAATAATCATGCTGTCAATATTTTGCTAGTTATACACATATGATTCTTAAAAAAAATAGTATTTTTATTGTTTTTATTGATAAATTCGCTTCATGTCGTCAGGGTGACATCGTCTTGGAAAACATTTTTTAAATGATTTGGCATTGTCAATTTGCTGAGTTCCGCACTTGTTATTACGTCAGAGCACTAAAATATCATTTTTGTTCTGTTAGTATACATTAATGTGTAAGATATAGCTTCGCTACTTATTTTTGAATATAATTGATTTTATGAGCCCTGCACCACCTCGGTTTTAAAATTTAAAAAAAGTAAACCTCGATAACAGCAATGCTAAACGCTATGACATTTGCTTACAAAATTTTTTATTTCGAATATTTTTAGCTCTCAGAATTTGCATTGTCTTTTTTTAGAAATTAAGGGTTCGTGTCTGCTACTTTTTTCCTTGATAATTTCTGTTTTGGGTACACCCCAATGCTGTTTTTTACTTTATTAATAATAGATAGTTTATCTACACACTAATATATTTTTTGTTAAATATGAATAAGGATGGACATGGGTACACATTTTTCCCAATCCAACCTGCACCCGCAAATTGTTTGAAATAAATAACCACACCCGACCCACACCCAGAGTTTCCATTATCATACGTGCATTTTTTTATTTATTGACAATATTATAATGATCTAATTGATGTATAATTGGGCAATATTTAGTGTATATACACCACTTGATCGCAATATATATTTACTTAATTCGTACTTATATAATAGGTATGTACACATTGTCCTTACAACTTTACTTTACATGTACGTACCATGATTGCCATTTAACTCAGGTGATATATTTTATTTATTTTCAATTGTAAGCTTGAAAATATTTGTTTATAGTTTGGTGGTAGTATATTTTGCAGAATGTAATATATACTGAACCCTCATTGAAAACGCACGAGTGTTAAAATAAATATAATTTGTCGAAATAGAATGCTACGCAACTGAGACTGTCATGATTAAAACATTGTTTTTTGTGCATTCTGACATCAAAATGAAAATGCAAATGTTAATGGAGCATACTATTGAACTTGTCTCGAAAACACAACAAACTGCATGCATTGCGCGGGAAATTGGAGTTTCACTCGTAGGGTATGCAGAAATGCTGTAAAAGAGGAGTACTTTCTGAAGCCACTTCCATTTAAGAGAAAAGAACAAGCAGGACGATGTAAAATAATGCCAAGACTGTCTGCTGAGGAACGTGAAATGGCCTTGGGCATGCTTCAGCATCCGGTCGGGCTGTTGCAGCACGATTTGTTTGCAATCATTCAACTATCCTGAGGCTGCAGATGAGATACCAGCAAATAAGAATCCACCAGAGATTGTCCACGTCGTGGTCAACAGTGTGTTACAACACCACGTCAAGATCGCCTCATTGTTAGGTCTCACCTTTGTGACAGAGTCCAACCAGCACTGCTGCAACTGTTCAAGGTTGTTGTGGGGTCATCAGTGCAAACACCCTGTGACGTCGTTTTCATGACACTAGTCTGACGGCTAGGCGTACTTTATTTGGGCCTAATTTGACTGCTATATATCAGCGAGAACGTCTACAGTTGGCTGAAAGACATTGTCATTGGCGACTGCAGGATTGGCATAGTGTTTTGTTTTCGGACAAGTCTCGTTTCCATCTTCGGAACGTGGTAGAGAGTGATCGTTGGGGTGGAGGTAGTGTCATGATATGTGGTGGGATCAGTAATCACCACATAACAGATCTCCACGTGTGCCATGGCTGAGTTAATGCTGTACACTACTGCGACAACATCCTGCAAAATCACGTCACACCCTTCTTTCAAAGACATCCACAGTTTTAAGCAGGACAACGCCAGGGCCCACACCGATCGTGTGTCTAGGGAGTATTTTGCCAACAACTACATTCAGGTTATTCCCTGGCCAGCATTCTCACCGGCTTTATCTCCCATTAAGCATTTGTGGGACTATCTTAGTCAACGCATTGCACGTCATCCACAGGTGAACAATTTACTGGCACTGGAAAATGTATTGAAACAGGAATGCAATCCCCCAGAACATTATTCAAGGACTTATTGGATCCATGCGAAGGCGTTGCACAGCTTGAGTTGCAGCAAATGGTGGGCACACACGTTATTGACTTTGCATTTTGGCCCTATGTGTCTTTCATACCCAGTGTAAATAAAAATAATGATAACAATAGTGCTCATTTTTAATTCATGTCTTGTTTAATCATTATTTTATCGAAGTTAAACGTCCAAATATAGCTTGCAAACATTGTTTCTCAGTCATCACACTTTTTGAGGATAGTGTTTTTTCAATGATGTTCAGTATATTTAAGCTTAGTGTCCAATTTTGGATAAAAATGAGCAAAAACATTATGCTGATCAAAACAAAGAAAAACTATAATATGAAGAATATCACTACACTAAGAAAACAAGTTTTTATTCAGCTTAAGTAGTATCGACATCTCCACTGTTGAAGGCAAACTTCAAACATGCCTTCAAATAATGATGTGTGAGGTTTCTTTTCTTTTGGTGCTACACTTCAACAGCGGTGGAGGCATCTTGCAATAGCCCTGCAGTAAATAACGCCTCTAATCCTGCAATGATATTCAGCTTTACTTTAGCAAGGAATTTGCAATTATGGATAGTGATTTGAGGTTTGGGTCCATAAAAGATGCGCTGAGATGGAGCCCTGCTGTAAACATCCAATTTTTACTGTCAATGGGGTATTGCAGATTGGAGGCTATTGTATAAATACTGGATGTGATTCAGGTTAGACCCCTTTGCAATAACGCTCCCCTTGATAATATGCCACAATCACCGTGTGCATTGTCGGGTTAGTTGATATTTCGAGCTGCCTAAAAATCTCTCTAAGAGGTCCGATCCACTCCAACACCTCTGAAATCAGAACACGATTGCGCAGAAGTTTGTGGATCATTTTGCGCTCAGATAAAACCTCGCGCAATCCTTCATAGCTATGATCAAATGCACTAAACAGCTGAATATAGACTCTCCAACCACGTGTCTTACAAGCTAGAGTTGGGCGACAGCCGGCTGAGCCACCTGCTGCATATTTTAGGTCAGCCAGCCGCTGGAAAATTTAGGCGGCTGAGCCGATTGATAACTAAAACTATGTCACTACAAACAAAATGTGTCATAATGGCAAACAGCATTTAACGTCGTTGATGTGGTAGTGACGTTTAACATTGATTAGGTTATGTCTTATTAATCAGATTGCCTGTAAGGGCATGAGGAACCTTTTTTGGAGATAGTTTCACAATATTATGGGGCTATAGGCCTTATATGATTTGTATTTGGAATATTATACAGTCTAATCCAGTTCTATAGATGTCGCTCAGCCAGCTGCCGCTGCTGAACTTATCGGGTCTGCGCCATCAATAGTAGTTGGCTGACGGCAGCGTCCCCCTCTATTAGAAGCACAATTGGTTGAGATGGGCAACCGATGATTTATTTTAGATGAATGTGAAATGTACGTTTGCAGATTCCGCATGTCAATATGTTTGATCCAGAATCAGTTGTAATAGGTGTATCATGTGGAATTCCATAATTGGTCATAACATTGTTTATTTCCTTTCTGATATTTTCACCTGAATATTTTCGGTTCCTGGTGTAAAAAGTTTGCTACTTGGTGTATATAGTGTTCGAGAGATCCTTGAACTTCATTGTTACATTTTTCATATTTTATTTATCATTGAGTTCCCGCAAAATGATGAACAAAATTATTAACACTACAACGGCGGGAAAATTGTTATACCTAGAACGGCGAAACCCGTCAATTGACGATTTTTATTTTTTAATGAGTTTTTAAGCATAATAAAATTGTAGCAACATATAATATTATGGTATACATTCTAAAGTACTATACAGTGATATGTTGGCAGTAAATGTTTAAAAAATGTTCAGTGTATGTCCTTCTAAAATGTAATGAAAATGATTGTGCAATAATTCAACATCATTATTTTCTTTTTAATATAAGTGTATTGATTATAATGTTATTGCTAATGTACCTAGCTTGATTGTGTAATAATTCATCAAGAAAAATCATTCCTGAATTGAAATGAAGAGCTAGCATTTCGAGTTTGTTACAAATTCGTGGCGCAAATTGAATATATCTCAGATCTAATACTTACTACTGGCGTATTGTAGAGACTTTTGTAACTGATTAGTTCGTCCAATAGGAACTAAATAACAATACGCTTCAAATAATCTTAACATTTATTGGCTTTTGTGTCATGTCTCATCATTTCATCTATAATTTCTGCATTTATATACAATCTTTTGATTTCAAAATTTACACTGTTTTATCAGTTTTACTATGGCTAGAAGAAGAATTTCAGCAGAAGGTTTGCGACGTGTACTTGAGCTTCCTTCTGATGAATCTGGAGATGAATCCGGTAGGGATTCAGATGAAGAGGAAGTTGAACCTAATATTGAAGACGCAGAAGTCAGCTCTAGTGATGATGACAAAGATGGAGAATATACGGAACGTGAACTAAATACAGGACGAGATGGAACAATATGGACCTTTTTGAAATCAGCGGCTGAATAATTCCATAAAGATATTCAAATTCCACTGCTGAAATATGCAAATAATTTCTAAACCTGTAGGATCAAATTGTTTCCGAGTTATTTCAGTTTCTTCTTCAGTGAGCATTATTGCAAACATGGTGAAACTAGCTTGGCTTAATATTGCAGCTGCTTGAAATTTGCGTTCCATTTTATGAAATATTGAAAAACAACTTACTAATCCATTAAAAAAATATTGTTATCCTATTGAACAAGATTTATTTTTTTATTTTTGAATATGCAGTTGTGTACACAATTGCAATTTATAAAAATATGTTAGCAAAACGTTACCAGTTCACTAGTGAATTAAAATATTTATTCCTACAAAATAGGCAGGCATTGTGTTTTTGCAATTATGAGATTGTTTCCAAAGCTTAACTTAACGGCAGTGTGTGACCCCCTCTTGATCATCACACACTGCCATTAAGGTAAACCTTAACTTAATGAGAACGTACACCTCAATTTTAACCGTAACTTAAGAAATACCATCGCACACTGCCATTAAGGCTTAAGTTAAGGTTACTGTAATGGCAGTGTGTGACGGGCCTTACAGTTCGCGTTGCAGTTAGCTGTAACTTAAGAAATTCCGTCGCACACTGCCGTTAAGGCTTAAGTTATGGTTACCTTAATGGCAGTGTGCGATGGGATTATCTGAACCGTAACTTAGCAATTAACTTAACTTAATGGCAGTGTGTGACAGGGGTAAGATATAATTTGGCGCGGTCAATATTATGGCAATGGACAACTTGTTCATGATTAATGTAATAATTACAACTTGCTGACATACAAAAATGACCGAAGTGTTCTTCAATACAGTCTTGCTGGAATACACCCAGAAGAACGTAGTCATGATGATCAGGTGTTTCAGCACACAATAACTATTTTGTTAAGGCAACTATGCTGTTACATGTCCAATGTAATGCACGACTTGTATTGTGAGTGAGAGAACGCTTCTGTTGCCTACCACTTTTGACAGTATCCATAAAGAGTGCCAATTTTCCAAAATTGATCAAAGTTTGCAAATTTTCATGGTCCATAGAGAAAATAGCAGATCGTCGATCATCATGAAAACGAGTGGCAGCTGTTAATATCTTCTTATTTAGTATTTTCCAAACATTGGTGACAATTTTCAGAAATTCAGCCATTTCTAAACAACTATTTTTGGTTACTGAGCAGGTTCTAAGAGCTGTGACGGTCTCGTCACAGAAAACTTCGCAAACAAGAGAAACTTTTTGTAATTCAATAGAGTTTGGAGCAACTGAACGATTAGTTAATTTTGAAAGTTTGAGTGGATTTCGACTTTCAAAATTAAAAAGTTTACGTATATCTGCCCATCTTGCAGTCTTAATATTTGTAGAATCAACACAATTAAAATTGTAAAAATCAAGTTTTTGTGTAGTTTCACTTAGGAAGTTATTCCTAATACATTTTAGTAGGTGTACAGGGTCATAAATTAAAAATATAAACATGTTTTTGCTAGAAGGTGATTGAACTTTCCACATTTCTTCATCATTAACAGGAGTAAAACATTGGAAGAAGCGAGAATTACCTCTGTAATTATCATTAATTATAGCAATAACACGAATATTAACATTAGTTAATGTCTTTATTAACCTTGAGGTTTGATCAAATAAAAATTGTGAATCCATTTTATAACACGGCAACAATTTGGCTAATAATTTATCTCCTTCAAAGCAGCATTTAACCATAATTCGCAATAAAGTATTCGCAGTGTATTCAGGATTATTGATGGCTTTCCCAAAGAGCTCACCTCCGCGATATGTTAAAGAAGGTTTAATTTGGATTTCATCAATTATTAAAAAGCATAATCTTTGACGTTGGTCTTTCTGGGAGAAAAAAACCTTCAGAAAAGTGTCGTCACCGGAGTTCTTCACAGCACTGGTAATTGATTGTAAAGTGCTTATAGCTGGCAATGGTATATAATTTCTTAATACTTTATATGATGCTCGTGAGATTGAGTACAGTGTAAAAGCAACCTCCAAATCATTAGCAGAATAAGAAAGTCTATTTTTTGAAGTGCTTAGTAATTGAATTATTCTTAATGTAACGTAATCTAATCATGTGTGGTCAAAGTAAGAAAATAAAAGAAGAAACCAAGACTGAATATTAAAATAAATGTTAATTGTACAAACACATGATTATGATTAGTTAATTATTTGTAAAATTATAGTGCAGTAATTTTTGATATTAATTCATTTGGCAAAAAGGTACTAGACCAAAATCGCAAATGCTAATTAAGGCAGGAGTGCGTCATCGGCAGACAAAAGAAAATTAAAGAATTTGAAATTGTCAACAACTTAGATTAGCAGGTACTAGTTAAATATTTGATTGTTTATTATTTTTTCACTATAAAAATTGTGTGATTTATCATTTTGGTGATGACTTGAATTTACTGGATTTACTTTGCTTTTCTGTATCAGGTTACTTTAGTAATTATAATGGAAAGCTAAACGTTCGAGCACTCGGGTATTCTAGACGGTGGTTCATGACTTCATTTAACGGGAGCATCGTTGATAGCCGGTGCTTACCCAATGTGCTCATAGGTTAGGTATAAGGATAGGGGTTTTTACTCATATTAGCTTTCCTATCGTTCGTTGTTCGTATTATTGTATTTATTACATTATGCTATTACATCTAGCACTCCTAGGAAACTACGAAATCAGTTTGTGTTATCTTGTACAGGATTTATTACATATAGTTACTTGTCGACCAAAGTACTACCAATTTATCCTTTTTGTTATGACTGTATTGGTTGTTCACATGTACTCTAGGTTAACATGTAGTTATTTATATGTAAGGATATTATATGTAAGGAAACATAACAAGCTAATGCATCCATATGTAAGGATATTATATGTGAGGAAACATAACAAACTAATGCATCCTGGTTGCGAGATTCCCTTATTTTACAAACTCGTTAATAACAAGAACAATCAATGCATTAAATTAGTAAGGTATCACACATCGTCACTATCGCATTCAGGCACACTATTTCACTGCACTGAGTCATTGGAATTGTGGTTGGTGTCTCTTTCGATGTTTCAGTATCGAATGGAAATACTTGTTATAGCGTAATTCTTCGATTCCTCTTTTGTGCTTTGCTTCTGGTCGGGTAGCTTACCCTGTACATTGTACCATCTATCTCGTGTCTTGTATCTAAAAGGATAGTTGTTAGTGTCATATCAATGCCAGTTGATTAGATAATAATTTAAGTAACAAACAACTAAACAATAGAACTAAAGAAGAGAGATGGAAATTGGGATCTGTCACCTACCGTACTATTCGAGGAGGGAAAAACTGTCACAGCAGCTCCTAAATTAAGTTAAGCTTTATTAGTATGACGGTTGGCAAGATTCTACATTAACACAAAATCATTGTGTATACTCAGGGGCGCACCCAGCTTTTTCTATGAGGAGGGGAACTATTATGTATGTATATATATATAATATATATATATATATATATTATAT
>CABFPE010000443.1:417453-444086 GCA_900660155.1 Hofstenia miamia
TATATATATATATATATATATATATATATATTTCAGGGTTGCAGTTGATATTAATCTGAATTGATATCAACCTGTTGACATCAAATCAATTAATTTGATTTGACTTGATATTCATTTTCAAATCAATTGATTTTAATTGATATGATTTGATTTTGGAATATTGATTATCCTTACTTAAATTTGTAAAACCCAATGTTATTACACTAATGTATTGCATGCTATTGCCATGTAGACAATAAAGCGAGTAAAAACACAACATCCAAGTGGAAGTCACAAACTTGACTGACGCATTTACAAATGTTAACGAAGATTTTTCGGAGCATTTCTATATGCGCTGCTATTGTTGAACGCTTGTTCAGTCAAGGTTCCTTGTTTTTACGTTTACTTTGACTTAGTTTTGAATGTATATTGTAAATATATCAACAGTGACAAGTGATTAAAAAATACAATGTGAGCAATGAGCCTCCATTTAAAGCCTTCCAAGCACAGAAAGTACTGTTAATTACTTTGATAGTGATAGCGATGAATAGTTTTTGTAATTTTTCATTTTAATTGTTCATTACAATAAAAACATTTTAAGCATATTTATACTTACAATGCTAAACGTGAGAATATGTCATTTATATTTAAAGGAAAAGACATATAATTTGATTCCGAAAAACTTTTTGTCACTCACAAAGCAATTTCTTTTCCACAATAGCTATTTCCAAAAGCTTCTAAATTATTTAGAAGCCCTTAAGTATTTCCATAGATTACTAAATAAGTAATCTATGGTATTTCCTGAATTGATGTTACAGTTTATACATTACCTATATTAAATTATTCAAAATTTATGTTCATACATTTATTAATAATAGCAATTCATCCTCTATTCTAAGGAAATTCAAATAGTTTTTATCTTATGAAAACAACTTTATATGATTTCTTATCCGTGTCTGGCTTCATCCTAATTAACTATATCAGCTTTTCACTATATACATATTTAGGTAGTCGAATAATATTTGTAAATGGTTCCGTAGATCCATGGCACAATCTTAGCGTTCTAGAAAATTTGACAGACGATCAAATTGCAATTTTCATCAACGGAACGGCGCATTGTGCAGATATGGGTGATCCCCTACCAACGGATCCTCCACAGCTCACTGCAGCAAGATTACATATCGCTGAAGAAGTTGGAAAATTTTTAGAACTGGATTAAACTACGTGAATGCTGTTATAAAGTAATTAACATATTTGTTTGTTAGATATTGCATATATCATGTTGTCGATTTAGAAACTTGGAATAGCTTAAAATTACAAATTTAATAGCTAGCTATATATTTGAGTTTGATTGAAAAAAAGCGGTATTCTACGATTTGGTTTTCACTTTAGCTCCCAAGAGTACGCCTAGCCTAACAAGTGTATGCAAACTACTAGCCAGCAGGCGCAACTAGGCGCAGCAAGCATCAGATCAGAATATCTCAATAGGCCATTGTGCAGTTTATCGTATTTTCCCTATAAGACAAAGTATTGGGTTGTTCGGAAAGTTCCCGCCGTTTGTATGTATGTGACTTATGCTTATATTATTTTATTTAATATTGGCCTCAACCAATCAAATTACTATAGTCAAAGTTGTCAAAGTGGGTACCCACCAGTTGACCGACGCCCAACGCCAACGTCGCTGTGAGACTGCTGTTACTCTGATCTCCTTCAGTCGTCATAACAACTGGCTGTTTTCAATTGTTACTGGTGACGAGAAGTGGGTGGTGTACACAAATGTTATGCGAAAGCGTTCTTGGTGTGAAGGAGATGTTGTCCCAAAAGCCATTGCCAAACCTGGACTTCACCCGAGAAAGGTGAGGCTGTCGGTTTGGTGGTACTGCGACGGAGTGATCATGTTTGAGCTGCTTCTACCCAACACCAGCATTACTGCTGACCTCTACTGCGACCAACTTGACCGTTTGGCCACTTACATCCAAAAGAAGCACCCGCCACATGGCCCTGTTCGCTTCCTGCGCGACAACGCCGGGCCACACACTGCAATCCGCAGCCGCCAGAAGCTTCTTGACTTGGGCTGGGAAGTTCTTACTCACTCGTCATACAGCCCAGACCTGGCGCCTTCCGATTACTATTTATTCTTGCCCATGAGCTGTAGTTATTTGTTTACTTAATAAATATATAGTTGTTACAAACTTTGTTAATTTAATAAAACTTTTCGACTAAATGTACTTTTCTTACGGCGGTAACTTTCCGAACAACCGAATACATCATGTTGCTTAACGTAACAATCGATTTATGACTCTGCGTAGTATCAAAAGGAAATCCTTAAGTTTCAATAATACCACGACACTACAAATGTTATTAGCACAGCAAACAAAGCGGTTCCCAGTGTCTTGGACATGCGATGCTATTTGATACGCAGATTCAGCGGCGTTTATCAAGTCCCAAATATTTCCGGTTCTGTCTTCAGCGACATACAGACATCAGAATAGACTACTATTACCTGTGTCAGCATTCAAGCAAATATTTATTCCATTGATAATAAAAATCTTGAAATTCTGCAAGAATTGATAAAATTCGTTGTTTTACAGAAAAATTCGCTCGGAAATGATACCTAATAGAATTTCACAAAAGTAACAGGAACTTTGCCATGTATAGTTTTGATAATCGATTATCTGCTGATATTAATGCTCGAATCAATGTCACTGATCTTTTTCCGGTCACAAAAGGTGGGGATTGTCATGTTAATTTATTGTGCGACTCGTTGAGAGAACATGTCACAATCAAAAACCAAAAAATAGTTCACAGGGCTGCGAGTTAAGGGGGCGAGGGGTCCAGAGCCTCCTAACATTTTCCAATAAGTGATTAATCTTTCTTACAATTTTAGGCATTCCTTTTTCGTAATTTCTTTGATTTTTTATTCAATTTCAATTATAATCATTCTTGCAGCTTACTTATTATATATCTGAAATATCATGCTATTTACCCATTGTGATGATTTAAAAAAGTCTCATAATTAGTCAAAATCGCTAGTGTTTTGCATTCCTTTGTGATTCTCACAGAAAATTATTGCTAGCAACCATTTGCTTCCCCATCTTTAAGAATGTTTGATAATTTAATTTAAAAGGATTCCGCGATTTATCAAAATTTCAATCTACTGGCCAATACTGTATTTTCTAACTCTTGTTTAAACTTAATCATTGTATAATTATGCCAAATAACTTAAGAAATGCAGTAAAGGTTGTGCTTCTACTATGATATGTTTCAAGCAATATGCTTCTTCTACTGGTAATGTTTTAACAGAAATTAGTGATGATTTCAATCAAAGTGAATCTAATGCTGACAATGAAAATACAGTTGAAAACCCAATCATAATTTCGAATGTTCACCTGGCAGAAACTGAGACCAGGAAAAATATTCCGGAATTGTATCAACACTTGAAGTCCTTTGTTTTTCCAAAGACAAGAATCTTAAAATATCTTAAAGGTTTTTTCGCAATCTTGGCCTCCTCAGCCTAAATCTTTATCTGGCAGCCCTGATTCATGAAACTTGCAAAACAGCAATGTTGCATTTACAAGTTCACTAATGAACTCGACTCAAATACTTATCATTTTGAATTGACTTCATATGTTGGCCTTTTCATTAAACTTGTGTCCTTAAGATTTTTTCTGCACCTTGTTATAAAATTTGTTTCATTGGAAGTTCTGAATTAATAACATTCAAGAGCTGCAGGAAAAAAATCTTTCAAATTTTGTTACATTTTATGGATTCGTATATTGTTTAAGTCTTAAAAGCATAGTGAACAAAGTTCTTTTTAATTTTTCTAAATAATAATTCGTCCACAGACGTAAATCTTTAATAAGACTTAATTTCCAAAATTAAACTAGAAGATTTCTAGGTCAATGCCTGCTACAAAGTGCATTTGACAAATTGCTTTTTACCAGATTGATATTTTGTCATAGAAATAGAAACAACTGCTAATCATTTCATTTTCAAAAATTTTCTAAAATAGTAATTGTAAATTCCTCTAAATTGATTATCAAAAACACCCATTTAATATATTTGTAATCCTGACAATTAGCTTTCCTATTATAAAATTTTATTTTTTATGTTGCAATTATTCCCATATAAGTTTAAGAGCCTTTTCCTACAATAGCATTATATATTTATATTTACAGTTTTTGTTAGCTCATACAAGCAAAATGAATGGAATCAATGTTGACCAATGGGAATGAGCGGGTAAGTTCTTATTAGAAGTTAAAGAAATTGTTCAGCCTTAGATACCATTGCATTAGGAAATATATTACTTGCAAATTTTGCTATAATTATACAGGTTTTCTTTCTTGTTATTTGAAAATTCTGAAATTAGGATGCATGGTTATTGCCTGGAATCTTGGGAGACCCGTTTCAATGTATTTCCAAAAATTGTTGAATTAACAAATTTTATCACTACCATTTCATTGTTATATATTTAATGATAAAACTCATTATATAGCTTTGATTTTTCAATCTCTCTAACTATTATAAGGTTTATAATTAATGGTGATCATACTAAAGAGTATTCGACAATAGAAGTATTGCATTTCATATTATGGAATGCGTAGTACTTCGCAGATATTAACATTATTTGTGGTAAAATTCATTAGAAATAATAGAATATTACCGAACAGAAAATGTGGAGATACATGAATTTGGCAATATGGTACCATAGAAGGGCTTTGTCGAGGAAACTTAAGACCTGGTGCATTTTAATAAATGCCAATTTGGTTCATTTTAGGCTCATTTTATAATAACTATCAAAAAAAGTTTTGGGCTCCTACACCAAAATTTGGTGTGATAGATACTTTCTAATAAAATCTACACACTGAAATTGAAGAAACTAAATTTCAATTTAGAAGAGTGAATGATACTAATGTAAAACGTATTTGAGTTGACTTGCATGCACTATTGCGTAACTGTGATGTTTTTTTAAATCTTGGCTAATATTTTCCAATACGCCTTCACAAGCTCGGCCCGGTCGAAGCCACAAGCCCAGCGCGACCCATGTCCATCTCTTTTTTGTAGCAGTAGAATAAGTCGCATGCAGTAACATGGACATACTTTGTAAAATCTACTCAACGTTTATCGCCCTAGAGAGCTACTAATTTGTAAAAGCCAATTTTTTCATGCAAACATTGTTAACATAAAATATTTTTCAATCTTTACCAAAACAAACAGGGTCTGAACAAATCTAGTAACAGAAATAAATAAATAATTACAAAATTAAGCACTAATTAATGAAACATAAAAAATCTAAAATTATATAAAAAATAAATATTCCTTGTTTTAATGCATCTGAGCAATAACAGACGATGAAATGGTAGGGCTCTATGCACATAAGAAATATAGATGCTTTTTAAAGGAATATAGTTGGCGCTGAGGCTTATTCTAAGGAAAAGACTCTGAACGGCTTCCAATTTACTGCAACAGCAGGATAGTAAATATGCAGGAAGGTAAATATGGAGTAATTGTAATAAAGTTATTAATTTCAAAACTACAATTTCAAATTTTATTAAGGAAGTTAATATCATGCAGTTGGAGATAAAGTGAGGGGGAGAGTAACTCTAGCTTTAGTAGTCTATCAAAATAGTTTGTTCCATTTTGTACAACTTTACTGAACTAGCTCGAGGATCTTTAAGTAAATAAAGTGTACAATCCATACTTGAGAGGCATGTACCAAATAGATAGGTAACAATTTTCATATACTGAAATTTTGTCATTCCAAGGAGAGTTGATTGGAATAGTTCATCTATTCCTAAGAAAAGAATAATTTCAGAATTTTACTTTCTCAATGTGCGGCTTTCATAGCTAGAAAGTTAGCAGCTTTTTAACTATCAATAATCACATGAGAACTAAGCTTATGACATTTTATTTAATCTTTGGGAAAATATAATCCTAGGAGCCAATTTTTTAACAGTAAAAAATATGACTTATTTAATGCAATAGTCATAAGTAAGCCATATTTACATGTTAACTATATAAAGAATGTGAAATCAAACAGTTGAAAGTCTATTCTTGATATATTTCTAAGATAGACTCTAAATTAAATTTATTCCAAAGAATAATTTTTTAATTATATGTTTATATCAATCGTAGGGAAATGCAAGCACTCAGCAACTGGAATTTTTGTTCTTTCATGCCATTCATTGTGAATTGCTCTTTATTTGATTAAGGGATTGCCATGTTCAAGAGTTTTCAGTAGTCATTATTTGTGCACGTAATTAAGCTTCACACAGGATGGTAAGGGTGCATAATAGATATTTTATTGACAACTTCTTGATAAAATGCTTCTCTTCACTTATCTACAAAATAGAATTCCAAATATTTTTAATTTAATTGTTATGAACTGATTAGAGTTTTGCGCCATCTAGCGTGATTAAAACTAGCTTCTTTGTGCCATTGATAATAATATATCATAATGTTTTCAAAACGCTGAAATCTGGTAGATTTCTTAAGCAATGAATTTTTCTAATAATGGATCTGCGTTAGTAAGTGAGGACTACATTCCAATAGTCGAGACTATCGTCATCATCATTGTAGTCATTAGTACATTTGTGATTAACGTGATTGTAATCGCTGTGATTCTAAAGACGCCAAACCTCAAGAACATCACCGGGTATTTTATTATTGCTCTCGCAGCTAGTGATCTACTATATGGTGCTTGTTTCTCCTTCAGTATCCCGTCTGTTCTTCTAAAAAGGTTAGCATTTTTAAATGATTGTAATTATATAATTTATCAAATCTTTCCTTACCATTAACAATCCAGTCATTCACTAATATTTAAGGGTGTAAGTAGGCACAGATTTTTGCACCCAACCAATAGCTCGCCTTCAACGGTTGTAACCAAAACAACTCGCACTCGCGAAAATCCTACATGCACTTCATTTGCAGACATACATGACTTTCTTCGTTCAAAATCATTTTTGAGTGTATTGCAGTTGAAGAAACAACGTCGACGCTGCCCAATAATAGTTTGATGTAATTTCAGAAATAATAAGGTTTTGATAACTGTCTAAGGAAAATAGAAAGTAAAATCACACTCGCAAATTTACAGGCACTTTTGAAAATAATTATTTGTTGTACATAATCTCACCCACAATCTCGGGGGTGTTGACATACCCGAAAACCAACGCCTACCCTTGTAAATGATGACTCTAATTAGGAAAAATTAAAATTTGTTTGACAAAATTCCATTCAAACATTTACGAAGTTATGAGAAAAGCAAAGCGGAGCAAAAATATTGCTAAGTTAGGCATAGAACTTTGACTATAATAAATGACACCAAAGAAAAGTATTGAAACGCTAAGGGTAATTTATTCACAGTATTTTTAAACGGATATTACGAAATCCGCATTTCCTGATATTAATGTGCTAACAAGATAGAAATAATGGACCCTATTCACCAAGTATATGTTGAAAGTTATAGCTTAATCATATGCATTAATATCAATTAGAGTTTGGCAACTACTTAAGGTATATATATATTTCTAAGGAATAGACAATATAAAGAATCAAAAAACTATTTCTCAAGCGCAAATAGAATTCAAAGATGAGAATATCTTGAAAAATTTAGGGGAAAATTATTGTATGGTTCACCTTCCTATCGTTATATAATAAATTCAACTCTCTACAGCTGTAGGCATGGAAAAATGTCTATGAATTTTAAAACATTAAGAAATTTGAATTATCTTATTTTTTTAATATTCCACTGTTCAATATTTAAAAATAATATTCCCATCTTTTTTACTTTATGGAAATATGCCTAGGTCACCAATTTTTGAAATATTTTTCATTTAAAACATTCAAATTTTGCTTTTTGTGTTGATCCATTTGCTTTATTTTTGAAGTATTGTAAACTTCATAAACTAGCTTTGCTTCTCAATATATTCTTATCAAAGATTTATGAGTTTGGTTTTCGAATACACAAGTAGTAATTCCATGTAAGCCAAAACGGCTCTCATTCCTTCCAAAAGTAATCAATTCTGTGGCATTTGTTAGAATTTTGAGTTTGTAATCTCAATGCCATGCAATAAATTTTGTAAATGCAAACTTTGATTAATAACTATTTGGTTCGAAAATCAAAGTTTTCTCGTAGAGCTATTGTTTTTGTGAGAATAAGATTTAACAGTTTAAGTTGCTTTAGTCAAAGTACAGAAATTAAAGTACAAAGACCTCGTAATTCAACTCTGTTTCACTACAGAATTTATTCCAAAGTTTGCGTAATTAAGCAAATAGCTCAAATTATAAAAAATTGTGATTTTTTTAGTGCTATTTTTGAAATTGTCTCATAGTCAGTAGAAACTGCATATAGTGTAAATATGCATTTCATGGATGGGCTTCAAGTCCATGTATTAATTTTTTAATGCGAATCATTGCTTTCTACTAGAAATTTTGATGACGTTTACTGAAGGAGATTTTCCATTTTATTTAAAATGCTGTTTTTTAGAATAATTTTTGCTTGTTTTTTAATGGACGAAAATTCCTATATAAGTGGAAAAATATTAGTGGGCGATTGAAGTCAACGAATAAATATAATGTATTTGTGTACTCGAAAATAATTCCACAATTTATTGTTTTCACAATTGAATTTTCTGCTAAAATGTTAGTCAAAATATCTTCAAAAAATTTAAATATAAATAGAATATAAAAATAATGTCTATGTCCTTCACTAAACAAATAGCCTGATTCATTATTAGTTTCTACTCCAAAAATGGAAAGTGAAGTTGTAAATTTTAACTCGATATTGCTTTAAAGCTTTTTATCATTTTAACCTTGAAGCGGTTGAGTCATTTAATAGCATATCATGACTACATATTTTGAATAAAACGCTTTAAGATAAATGAAAAATTCCGATTATATTTTTAAAGCGTGTCAACTACATTTGCATTGAAATATTAATTACTTTTTTTTAAAAAATTACCCCTAAGACTAAAAATTTTGTTCATGCTTGATCTATTAGTTAATCGAACATAATATTTAACTTATTTAGATATTATTTAACTTATTTGGACTCTTAGTTTATATGTGACATGCAATAGTTATGAAGTTTTTTATTTTTGATAAAAATCTATTTTTGAATCTTGTTTCAAGGTTACCATATCCATGCAAGTTTTTAAATTTAAAATAATGAATCTCTTAGAATTGGGGACAAAAATTTTGCCATTAGATTTTTGCGCAAAAAAAGGATAAATGGATTTTTCTTTATTTACTGGCTTGCTGCTCTCAAATTATGAATTTGTAAGAAGTTACAGGTACCCTAATTCAAATTATGAAAAAACATTGATGAATTTTTAACATAAAATTTTTAATATACATAGATATTATAATATCTGAATCACACATTCTCATAAATCTTACTCGAAGTTTCTTGTAGACATTTTATTAATTAGATTAATTTAATTATAATATAGAATCCCTGTTATGCATAGGCTGAAAAATACATTTATGCTTGCAGCAATAAATGCTCTGTAAACTTTAGAAAAACTTCTGTAGAAAATGTTTCTAGAATAATATGTCCAAAATAATAGAGAGAGATGCATGCAATATTGCAATCATTAGCTATTACTAAATAGGCAGTATCACGGATGATGTCGCGATAGTAAATGTCACTCTGATATTTATGAGATAATCTTAACAAGACCTTTCATGATTCATGCAAAATACTAGAGAAACTATTATTAAACTTTTTGCTGACTCATGTCTTTCACACACGTCTAGGGTAGATGACTCATTTCGTAACCGATTTCATAGTTCACTGCTTTTTCAAAATTGCTTCTTAGTTTTAATATTCGTTTGAAGCCACTTGACAAGCGAATTTCGTTTAAAAGCAGCAACATTCCTCTCGTAAAATTCTTTCACGGAAAATGCAAAATTTCAATTGACAATTAAAACATTTCATTTAAATGCTTTTATTTTGAGAAAAATACAATTAGCGGTTTTACCTCCTTTTATATCAACATGTTTTATACCAAAATTTAACAAGGATAACCTAATTAATTGTGGGATCGTATGCAGGAATTTCTGATGGAGGAGAAGACATCTCAATTATGATCCAGCTTAGTGTTCAACTACGTGGTAGAACCCTCTAAAAAATGCCAAAATATTGCAAAAATTGCCCCTAGAATTCATTTTAATAGTTTAATTTTGAAATTTTTAGAATTTTTTATGAAACACTTTATTCTTAAACCGAAAAAATCAATGTTGGAAACCTGAACGGGACAATGAACATTGTTCCATTCTTCAATGTCATTCCCTAAATTACGCCTCTGATTCTTTGATCCTCCATCGTTTTTTCCAATTTTGAAAATATTTATGCATTTGTGTAAGCAATATGTATAAATTCAATTCAAACTATTGGTCTTAGATTCAATTTAATATAAAATATATCAATCGACAATCAAATATAAAGTAATCAATAAGTATTTTTATACTTTCCTTTGCAAAAAAATATTTTTGTCAATACGTTTTAAAAACCATTACATTGTATAAGTTTGAATATAACTGAATTAAAGTGTACATCTGATGTTAAAATAATGAATTATCAATTGTGCGGTCGGATAATAAAACCATCTGGTAAATATCACAGTCTTGATTTTGTAATAACCTGGTAATTCAGGTAATGTTACAAGAATATTTCTTAGGAACGCACTATGAACTCTCATTTCATTTTACATTAATTTGCTTAATATATGATTTCCCTTCTTCTGATGCCATATGCATTCGATTAGTTGTATAATAAAAAATTTCAAAGTGCAGAGTATTTTTTTTGGTTTAAAAATAAAATATTTAGTAAAAAACTTAAAAAAAATGATGAACTAAGATGTAAAATGCATTTAACAGCCCATGTTTGAAAGGTTTTCACAGTTTATTGAGGTATTTGTCACATAATTGATCTTACAACTTGATCAAAACTGAGACTTCTTTTATTAGAAAATCCTACGTAGGCCCTGTTTACATCCAATGCATATGTGCGACTATTTCGAGACAAAATTTATAACGATTATGAAACAATACGACTTAGTATAGTAAATATAATAAAATTTCATCAAAACAATTTTTGTGCCAAGTAAGTAGATAGTAAACCAATGATTTTAGATGGATATTCGGTGATACCTTTTGTGCCATTAATGGGTATCTCTACAATGTCACTTATCACAACAGCATTCATTCGTTTGTATGGGTAACGATTGATCGTTACATCGCTATCACGCGGCCACTTCATTATCATCGTATTATGACTAAGAAAATCGCCGCTGCAATTGTCTTCCTTGGCTGGGCAGTCTCCTTTGCAGCAGTTTCGCCAACTGTTCTCGGTTTCGGATCGTTTGCCTATAGACCGGACGTTTACTGGTGTGGAATCGCATGGGGGCGTGACTGGCGCTATACAGTGTATTGCACTTGTATCTTCATGCCTGATTTATTCGCGATATTGTTCTGTTACTACAATATTTGGAGGATCTCCCAACAACATGCTAAAGGCATGCAGAATGCTGCCTTTAGTAATGAGCACAAAGATAGTCGAAACAAAGCTCTTCGTACTCTGGTGGTAATGGGAGTCAGTTTTCTTAACGGATGGTTCCCATACATGTTGAGCATGCTTTACTCTGGATTTAGTGCACTTCCTCCAATTCCATATGCAATAAACTTTGCCATGGGTTGGGGCAGCACTAGCAACTCATTCTGGGATTCTTTTCTATACATTCTTAGCAATCAGCAGATGAAGCAAGGCACCAGAATGCTATTCGCCCACAGCTGCCCTTCATTATGTGGCTGGTGTGATAATCGTAAGCGACACATTTCTGAGTCGAACGCTTACAACAATAATCCAAATGGAAAAAAGGTTTCTCAAAACAGTGCGGTCTAGCTCAGGAAATCCAACTTCTCATTTCATCTCTAGGAACGCAAAAGGTAATAAAACTATTTTCAAAGACATAGATTTATGCTGTCGATGATTCAGCAGTTTAACTGCCGTTTCAAACTGGAAAATGTCCCGTAAGACATTTGCAATTCGGATATTGAATGAATAAGCCATCTAATGGTATTTAATTTAGAATCATTTGAATGCCAAATTTTAATGTCTTGTAAAATTGGTTTAGAAAATTGATGCTTCAAATATAGAATTAAATTATTTTTTCTAGTTATCTGCTCTTACGTAATTTGAAATTATGAAAAGTTTATTTCCAATGCTCAAATAATATAATTGATTGAGAAACCTTCAATGGAATATAACTTGGTAAAATTTGCGATGTTAATCTATTTTTATCATGCTTTCTGTGTGTCAAAATCAGATGATTCATAGCATTGACAAGTTGGATCCATCATGCTACTCGGTACACTTCATAGAAAAAGTTATTTAAAGCATAAATTAATTATCTTACGCTTGACATTCCGCATTGAATCTTCATCATTTCTACAAAGGAATTAGATTATTTTATATGATTATTTATACTACTTTGATGTGATACAGAAATTAGTGGCAGAATTTAAAAGAATAAAGTATATTTAATAGTGAAATCTATCTCATTGTAACTGATCTGGGACTTGCAGTGCAATTAGTACAAATGATTGATATATCACATCTGTTAACTGAACTTTAAAATTGCTAGTCAATGCTTGATGCTAAAAATATTCATGCTATTCAACCAATGAAAATAGATATATTTTTTAGAATTAGTGGACGCTAATTTCAATTTTAAGGACAAAGGACGCAATACTAATGAATAAGATAGGCAGTAATTGCCACAAGATTAATAATCACAAACCAGTCCAATTTCCTTCTCATATGTCATATCTGATCAAATCTAAATATGAGAACATTTCGTTGGCTGGTAACTAAAGTAGCTTATCTTAGAAAATCAGTGCTGCTTGCAGTACAATAAATCAAACATTATTGTAGTAGGGGATTAGACAGAAAATGTATTTGAACGTTATTTCTGTAAATTCAAACGTGCCAGACAATAAGAGTATTAGAATTTATATATATTGATATATATATATATATATATATATATATAAATTTGGAATATAACTCTGTCTAACATATCTGATTGGACTCTGAAAAAATTTACCAAATATTTTAAAGTTTCTTAAGTTCTATAACTGGCAAGTACATCATTATAGGTAGCAAATAATCATTGACCACTTGCAAAGCTTGCAAGAAGTTATCGATTTTTTACTCTCACAAGTATTTTTTGCAAGTATTGCAAAGAATTAATAAATTTCAAAGTACTTACAAAGTATATTTTAGTTATTTTATGCATACTAAAAGTTTAAAGTAGCAGTGAATTAACAATGAATCATATATTGTCAATGAATTCGATCTTATCTTATCATATCATAGACCACTTTATCTCTAAAGCGTCGATTTGTGCATAATATTGACAGGTATTACAAAACAGTTGCAAAGAACTCCAAGTTTAAAACAACTTTGTATTTAAAGCTAATGTCGGCAATTCCTTAATTCGCAACAATAAACATGTCTCTCAGACCAAAACAAATTTTGGAAAACAAGAAATCGCTTGATTAAGCATTTAATTGAAATCATTTCTTCTAGAGAATGAAATTTAATTCAGTTTTTACAATAATCTTGGATATTACCTTCGTTTTTCCTTTTATTTGAAGAAGTCTTTAATGATTACGACAGCAACAAAGGAGACATCCGGTCGCTATTGTTCTCATATTTTTGAAATTGCTGAAAATCAAAATGGCCTTATCGACTTTCACAAGTCTTACTCAATCTAAGAATACACAATTGATAAAAATACTTCTGTTCAGATATATTATATTGCAAGATCGCCTGTTTCTTGTGTCGGTTTTCATGGATTTAAGTAGTCTAAGATTTGTTAAAGTTTAAAATCTTGGTTACCTCTAAGACAAATATTTTAGTATTTTTTGGTAAAAGCTAGCTCTTAAAAGGAAGCTTATTTAAAAATTGTAACTATTCTAGTTTACTTCAATTTTGCCTAGTTTTGATATCTTATGGTTCATTGAAGTTTTTTAGAACTATGTATGTTTAGATTGTAGTATGACTATTATCGTGCTTCAAACGAAAATTGAATGATTCTTTAAATGATTCTCTTTAACGTCTGAAAAATAATTTTTTAATAGCTATATGATTGCTTGCATTCAAACTTTAAATATACCTTAGCTTAAATAATAATAATAAAAATAATGATATTTAATTCTTCTATAATTTATCACTGACAAATAAAGTGTTCAATACTTTCTAGGAGTAGGAATTAGAATTTTTCTTCTTTGTTTATGGAAGCTTAGACTTATAGCCAAAAGGGTGACCTTAGCGTACAATACTCTCTAACTGCATTAAATACCTTTTTCAACAACTTTTCTTTTAACTTGGATAATAGGACAACTAATTGCACATACATTTTTGGTATTTGTATTCAATATAGCCTACATAAGCGTTTCTATTAGGTAACTAATGGACTAACCGCCGGCCTTGTACGTGACCTATATACGTATATATGCAAGCTAGGGTTTTGCGCCTGGATAATAAATGTGGCCACTGCTGACCGTCACGTAAGGTATGCGGCCCTATCCGACACAGTTATGTTCCTAAAAATTAAAATGAATTCACTCGAATAAGACAAAGAAGCAAAGAAGCAAAACAATAAACTTTCAAAAAAATTTGACACCGAAGCAGCAAAATTCTAATGTTAATAGGGACACAGATATATATATATATATATATATATATATATATATATATATATATATGTTCTAATTAGATTGAATGGATCACATACAAAAATGGTTGCTATAAAAAGTGATTTTGTGATTGGCAAGCACATTAAAATGTTTTTCTAGTAAATAGCAATAATTTCTCGCAAATGCATCACTAATATATCAAACCCATAGACCAACAGCTCCAACAAAATCTAAAAAAACGAAAGTCTTTATCAGTAATATCTTAATTGAAAGATTTTAGTTTTGCTGAGCAGTTACAACTATGCGTATTTGCAATAAACATGTAAGATATAATCAACTAAGATAAGAATCACTTCCTTTTAAGTTTTAATCAGCAAATATTTCATTTACGTGAACTTTAGACTCTGTGTAACTTGTAACTTAACAGAATATTAACGTCTAATCTAGAAATGAATTAGTTTTGCTATGCATATCTATATTTTCTAAATAGTTGTCTCTATTTTCTCAAAAAGCAAACTTCTAAACAAACAGTTCAAATGATTTAAGTAAACATTTTAGTCGTTAGTTTCGCTGTAGATGCAAAGTGTTAATTCGTTAAGGAATCATTGAGTTCTTGTCTTCACTAAGAGGATATCTTAGTTCGCTTAATTTAATTGATTGTGCGGTGGAAAAAATTTATTATACGATGTATTCTATATCATTTAAACCTGTCAGTTTCAAGGGCGCATTAATCTTATGTGAAATTGAGTCGGTAAAATTGAAAGCATCTTTAATACCACATTCAAAGTCTTCGGCCGCTGACTGAACAGAAACGAATCGATAACAATTCTCATGAAGAATTCAGTGCATTGAATTGATTTTATCAGACATGGCTTAAAAGAGTGAGGGTTTTGAATAATTTCAAAATTAACATGTATGGCCTCTGCGAGGCCATTCAGTATAATGGAATTTACTGGTACCAGTTCCATGGAACTGGAACCATAAATGCAGAAAATAGGAAGAAAACATTTAAAAATATTGCTAATAATTTTTGCTGTGGAATGACATGGGATCATGGGACCAAACAATTTCATGGGACAGTTATGTGCCGAAACCAAGTTCTATACTGCATTGCAATGAATTCTTTGGTGTGTAATTTTTCCAATGTAGTTTAAATGTTCAATATTATATAAAATTTTAACTAATTATCAATGTGGGAAATGCTTAGTAATTGAATTTCGATAAATATATTTCTTGATATTAAATTTTTTAATTAATTCAACAGGAGCATTCAATAAAAAGAAACGGATGGGAAATATTTGTTCTTCAAAATGCCTATTTTAACCAGAAGCGATGTTAAGTACTTCAGAGTTTATAAACTGTTGAACTCTAATCAAATTCTGCCACTTTTTCCATTCAGTCGGAATTTCTAAGAATTTGCCAAAAGCACCGTTGTCAACGTTTTAACTTAATAATTTTTTAGTAGTATACATATTTAATTGGAAGTTTTCTTATTTTAACAAGACTGCTCGATTGCTATGCTGCAAGACAGATTTGTAAGCGAGCCGAGCTTCTAACGAGCCGAACCGAACCGAACCATGCCGAGCTTAAACAGAGTATTGGACATCCGACGAACCCAAAACTAGGCGATTTAAGCAAAGCTAATATATAATACAGCTTGTTAATTTGATTATGCAGATTTTTATTATTTTTTCATTCAATATGTCTTTCTTATAATCTTATTTTAGAAATGTTTATTAAATAATAAAAAGAACTAGGAAAAAAATTCGGAGAACACAATATTTTTAAAAAATATCAAACTGAAACCGTTCCTCATTAAAAGATTTTATGCGGTGAGCCGAGCTGAACCTACACAAAACTTAAACGAGCTGAGCTTAGAAATTTCAGCTCATTGACAAGTCTCCTGCAAGAGTTGTGCTCACATCAAATAACGGACTGTATTTTAAGGTTTCTAAATATCATTTGCTTAAAGTGAATAGTTGTGGACGCATTAGTTTAACCCCAAACAACCTAAAAAATTTCCCCACATTTTGATGACGATTTCATACTTGCCACACGACGCGCCCGGACTGGACTTGGATGATCTATTGAACACAAAGTACATGTAGTTAATTTGTGTTGTTGCTGCAATGGAATTTAGACAATAGGTATGTGAAGAATTTGAATGTTTTTGTTAAAATCGGATTTTTCACAGAAAAAATTCCATATTTTGATGTAGTTGAAAACACACGGTTGATTTTTATGATAAATTTTCCCCATAACAGAGAAGTACACTTACCTATAGATGTGTCGAAATTTCAGAATTCCCAATTTTCCTAATAAGCTTGGCGGAAATTGTAGGAGAATTTGTTTGTTATTAATGAATTAGTTTCTTCAGGGTCTACTATATATATAGTAGACCCTGATTCCTTTTTTATTAGTGATTTTTCAATATAGCTCCCAGCTTTATAGCCTAGAAGACCTTGGCTAGCTGTTGATAGTTTTGCACGCTATAGGCTTCAGCTAACCTACAACATATAGTAGGCAAGCACATTTGTTCCTGAATTCAAAACAAATGAAAGTTTAATTATTTTGAACGCTAAAGATGGTTGAACAACACAAGAGACAGCTGGTATTTTATCTAATGTAATTATAGATCATTTTTTCAAAACAACGTTTGTTAAATATTGAGTTAAATTTGCATTTATTAAATTTGGATGTTTTCCAGGCCACGCCTATAGATTTAACAGTTTGGATATCTCAAGTATAGGAAAACTAATAAACTTAAGATCAAAGCAGATAAAAGTAAAGCAGCATAGTTTGCAAGTCCTTTTCCGTTAATTTTAAAGTATTGCAAACAAAGTATCTAACAAATACAAATTTTGCAAAGAACATACAGGTTTATTTATGTTATTTAATATATAAGGAGCATAATGACGATAGAAGTATTTTTATAGAATGAAATTGACCGAGCTGTCGTTTGTACGCCTAAAAATCGGGATGTAACTTAATCTGAGGTAGTACGGCCAATTCCGTTGATATCAGTCGTAATGCTTGTCAGCGTAAAATTTGAAGACCAATTTTATATGAAATAAAACTCATTGAGAGGAAAGAAAATCTAAATATATTTTATCCGAAAATCCTGAATTGAATTGTTGTGAGATTCTTAATATGTATAAAATGATGTAGTGCTGTAAATAAACACTTACTTATGAAAAATTCTTATGGAAACATGAATTATACATGTAATATATATATACATGTATCTACATATACATAGTTTGTGTTATAATTGCAATACAGTTATTTATTACTGCTACTATTAAGTTTACAAATTTTTCTACATTATTCTAAGTGTAAACCCAACCTTCCCTGATAACCAAAAATTCGTTGCAAATGGCCGGGTGACAGTTTTAATTGCAGGCAGACAAAAGTCTTGATCAAAATTAAACTCAGGGCGCTCCAGGCAATGCAATAAGTCATATTTTATAGTTTTATATACTATTTATGTGAAGTTTGCAGTTTAATGAATAAATCATTTAAGCGCATAGCTATAAAAGAAAACCTAATTAGTTGCATGAAGCATAAGCACTATGCATCAAATACCTCTATTCTTGTCAACTCCAACGCTGCTTCGCCTAGTGTGAATTGCATAGACTTAGGTCCCCCTTTTCCCTTGGAAAAGAATGATATCCTTAAATATATTTTGAAAACTTTGAAGAACTAGTATATTTCGTGTGTTAGTTAAAACTTTAAGGCATACAAACTTAGTTTTTCCAGGTGATTGATGAGTAAACTCGAATTTATACGAAAATTTATTGAGCATTTTATTCTAATAATGACTTAAGTAATAAAATCTACTGAAATTCCAGCAGTTTTGGCTGATGATAGCCACAGTTTTCATTCATTTTTGGTAATCTCAAAATGTAAAAAAAATTTGAACTCACTAAGAAACTTTTATTTAACTAAATTTTTGAAAATCTTAATCTTTCTACTCAAACTATGATTATCAAATTTTACATTTGCGACTAGCAAGATTCATTTCTATGGAGCAATCAGAATACTTCTTGAGTGGTTATTATGAATTCAAGGTATCTAATATGACCTTACACGGTCGCTATGAACTTATAAATCACTCCGTCTTTTAAAGAATTGCTTAAACTGCAGTGTTCAAACAAGCTTCATTAACATTAACTGTTTTTAGATGATTTATCTCAAAAACGAATTAAGGATTTTTCTGGTGTTCGTTCAGACCACTACAGTTTTAAATGAAAATTTCGTAAAAATGCAGCTTGTATAAAAATGTGTATAAAATTAAAAATATATTATCAGGAGAAACAAGTATGTAATGGTATCTGCTGATAAATTGTTATATTTATTTCAGTGTTTGAACTTAGAAGCAAAAGTTTCACATGACAGAAATCATTTCAATAATTCAAATCACATAATTAAGTCAAATCGCTTTGAGACCCAGCTGTAAATCCATTGATTGTAGATAGAGAAATTAAATATTTATGACCATACATTAGCTAGATTCAATAATTCAATTAACCTTAACGATTTTAAAATTGACGGAAACAAAAAGATTGCGTATGGATAATAATCTAACTTCTTTAATTATTATTCAAACTATTTACTAAAACACATGGTAATACAAACTTGAGTGGTTTTGGAAATTTCCAAATGTAGACAACATTTTCAGTTTTCTAATCATTTCCTTCATCCATTTTGAAATTAAACGACCATTTTCTAAATTGTATTTGAATCTCTACGTGATACGTTTTATTCAAGCATCGTGCGCAGGAAGTTAGTGTTCGCTTGAATGCTGCCAATATCTCATCACCTAGCTTTTTATTAATTATAAAAGTAAAAGAAACTCGCTGACTTGAATTATGTAGGTCTAAGAAATGTCTTTAATTGTCATGGACAACTCTATATATAATTATTTCATTATGATCTTATGCTGATGTCAAAGTTTTAACATTCCGGATCAATTCATTGCATGCAGTATCTAATTGCTGAAGCATCACAACGTACAGGTAATCTAAAAATGTTTGTTAATTGGGGTTTTTTGAATAGGCGTACGCAAAGGAAGGCATTGTGGAATATCCCGCACCGCACCATGAGGTTTTCAAAATTGATTTTTAATGGTTAAATCACAAACTTTTCGCTAAACAATTTCATAAAATAAAAAACGAAGATTGTGAAATGCATTTTTAGAGTATGTTTTTCAATATTTTCCAAAATTTTGAGGGGCTTTGTCGCGATTTTGGTCACAAATTTAGTTATGACTGAAATGCTCTTCGTCAGAAAATCCTGTGTAAGCCCCTGGTTTGCTTGTAAAATACATGCGTTCCTACTCAAATGGGCTTTCCTAGTAATAAGATTCGATTAATAAAATATCAATTCACATTCCACCATGCCTCCCTGCGTACGCTACTGCTTGATTTCACCCAGAACGACACAAATAATGATTTACATATTAATATAGACTATGCAATGTCGATTGTTGGAACAATGGTTATTACATTATGTGGCTATGTGCAGCAGGCCTAAGTGTGGCTTAACAGATTTGGGCATTTAATCATTTAAAGCCGGTTCCTTAAAAATAAGACTAAGATAGAACCTCATTGCAGCACGGTGAGCCGTCCTTCTATAATATCGTGATCAACTTCATACAAAATTGCATTCACAATGATGTGGCAACTGAAGATCATATATTTTTTTTAAAACTGATAACGCAAATACTTAGCCTTTTATTTTTTGATGTACGACGCCCCTGCACTACAGTTTACCATATTAATCCCAACTAAAAATACATATAGTAGTCCGAACTTATACCTACCATATGAACAAAATAAATACTACGAAGAAACCTTTCGAACAATGTGAATATTTTTAAAGTAATGTAAATATATTATCTGAACATTATTGACTTCTGCACTCGAGTGAGTACAACGTTAAATTACAACAAAAATAGTTTTCATCGGTTGTCTACAGTAGAATTGCCATCTGAAATTTAATAATTAGAAGCACGTTGGAACAAATAGAAAATTGTTTTTTGAAAGTCGTAAATTAAAATTGACACATTTTTAATTAGAGAAAAATAAAGCGACCGTGACAATACAACTCAAGATCAGCTATTGAATTTTAAAGAAAACTTCCACAGCAATTTAGCAGTTTGATTTTACTAAAGCAATTGGAATTGTTAAAGTGAAATGTGAGAGTGTACTTTGAAACTTTCTCCAACCAAATGCGCAATTAGCCAATATATTGTATAAAATTAAAAAATAAATTAAAAAGAATTTTCAGGTTGTTTCAACTTTCAAATTATATAAATTCATAAAGTAAGTTGGGAATGCAGGCAAACTTATAATTCATCTATACTTTATTAACTTTATTCTTATTGTTAAGGAATGTGTTCTCCATAATAATTTTTAGAGAAGTATGCAAAACTAGATAATGCTTTTTCTATGCAATAGCAAATTTCAAATGTAATTTATACGTGTATGATAATGGTTTCTAACAACATATTTCCACTAGAGCAGAATGTTTCTTGGGCAGAACGCAGGAAGAAATACCTTAACTTTAATGACTACTGCGTGAAATTCCTTACCCAGAATTGCCTGGAAAAAGACTTGGAGATCGCATGAACTCGGCTTTCGACTCAGTAGGACCGAAATATTCTTTTTGCCGAGCATCATTATGTGGGTATTCCTACTTGCAATAGTTTCTCTTCTGTAAAATGAGTATGCCAATTCGCTACAAACCATTGATTAGTGGTGAAAATTAGTGTTCCACAAAAAGAAAGATTATCATTCACCGATTTTCACTATCCACGACGAAGGCTCTAAAGATTTTAAGAACATGTAATAATTGAGAAATTATTATGTATACAGATGACTTTCTAATATTCTTGCGTACAATCATAGCATTAAATTGTTTGGGTAATTGCTGCTAACAAAATAGCACAAGTGTAAATTTTGAGAAGACAAAGAAATCAAGGTAAGCTTTCTAGAAATATCATGATGATCTATAATGAGGAAAAATTGAAAATTTTTCGTCTTTCAATTACATGGGCTTTGTGTTGACTACAAAGAGCATATCAGCAGGGCATTTTGATCAATTTCAACGCAAGCAATTCTTGAGTTGTGCTATTCGTTCAGTCAATTCAGTGGTGATATCAATATGCACTTACAGGTCTATCATATTATTTTTGGATGCATATAATTCTTCTCCTCGGATAAGCATTATTTTTGGAAGTATGTGCACTAATTTGAAAAAATATACCTCCATCTCACGAATTTTGTTGTCAGTAAATGACCAACTGCAAAGTCAGTTCGCATTAGTGATAACTTTTGACCACTGCTAATCTTGTAGACAAGCTTGCCCGAAGCCCATGTTTTTCCCCATAGTAGAATAACTGGAATAAATCTTGTTCAAATTTGTATATCTTTAGCAGTGATCTATATTTAGAAGCTGTCAGTCTCTTAGGATTTTTGCATGTGACTTGTTTTCATTTTAATGTTCATTTTATTGATTATGCTATATATTTTCTCATACTTTATGCCCGAACACAGATGGTTCCCACAAATTTCATTCTTCTCCATTTAGCTGGAAATTTGCATTGATCGCGATGTAAATTTACACTGATCAAAAAATTGTACTTTTTAAATTGCTCGATGGTTACTACATTGGAGGTAATATTTATTATGAGCAAAAGCAGCAAAAATTCGATTGATAAAAGGCTGGAAACTAAAATTTTATTGGCTTTCATTCGACAGAGTGTTTAATTGATTTATATCACAATTCACAATGTCATGCCTATAAGGCATGAAGAGCGCCAAAAAATAATTCTTACATCTTTTCTGTTGTTGTCAATATGCGAAGTCTAGTAGAATTGAAAAGCAATAAGTAAACAATGAATACATAAGTGAGATGCATCAAAAGCCCGTATTATTCTTCTATTCAAAGAAAAGTGACACTTCTTTAGAAATTTAGCAATTCGCAGAATTGTCCCATTAGTAAAATTTTCCTTCTTTTCATTGATACATGCATGTGTTTAAGACGTCAAAATCGGACATTGTCTTCTCAATAAAGCTTTGGATGAAATGAAATGGTATTTAAAACAATGCTTAATTTCAAAAGTAATATTTGAATGATTCAAATTACTTAGGCAAATTTTGATTATTTAAAAACAGGGACTTCAAATGCATCTTTTTACTTGCTCATACTAGAGTCTTCGGGGACCAGATGCCGCTCAATTTCGAACACCAAATTCTGTTACGATTCCGTGGGAATTATTCCATATAAGCATTTAGGTTTTACAGAATCCGGACCTTTTTTGCTCCCCCCCCCCTCCCGCAATAAAATTATTTTCATAGAACATTGAATATTTGCATTGGAAACAGGAAACAGGATTGGTGACTTTGGTTCAGGGTTTAGGTCTATGAAGTAGTCAAAATTTAAGTTTTAGATTTATGAACATGGAGTTGTGATTTTGGTTTAGGGTTTAGGTCTATAAAAATATGAATTTAGATTTTAAGGTTTAGGAAACGTGGATTTCTGATTTTGGTTTAGGGTCTTGGTCTATAAAAAATGTCTTAGATTAGGAAATATGAATTTGTGACTTTGTTTTAGGGTTTTGTTTATAAAAATGAGACTTTAGGTTAGCGTAATGGTTAAAATTAGGTGAAGAATAGATCCTGAAAAGTGAAGAATAATCTGGTGGAATGAAGAACTATCCGGGAAATCCGGAAAAATAAAGAATTAACAGTGATTATGGTTATGGTCATGCCTAAATATATGTTTTCAATGCAAACATTTCATGTTCTATGACAATAATGTTAGTTCAGGGGGGGGGAAAGAAAAAAGATCCCAGAATCCTCTTGGAAAGTCGATATGATATCGTGTACAGATCATGTTATTTAAAATATACTACGTGTGTGAGAGGCCTTTGTTTTGTATATATTCTTAGAAATGAAGATAATACTTGTAATAAATATTCCTAGTGGTGTCTCTGGTTACTATTAGCTACGCATCGCACCTTTTGTAAAACTTTTCTACTAAGTTCATAGAAAAGCACTGCAACAGTTATTCCGTATCGTATAACATAAACAAAATCAATATTACAGATGCATAAATATTTTGAAAGACATCCATAGTTATTCGTGTAATAAATTTTTTGCAATTTTTGTTTGAAAAAGCTGCGGAATAATAGCGGTAAAATTTGTAAATATCGTCTAATTTTACCAAGAACCACAATCCAGCACAAGACATAAAAATTAAAGTAATTGCAGCTGTAATAGTCTATTAGATCAATGCCACTATCAAATCAAAATGGGTCAGGATCATTCCAGTAAAGAATTGTAATACCAATATCGAGTATAAGGCAATGCATATAGTTATAACAACTGGTATTGATTATTTTGTAACAACGCAAGGTTCCAGTCCTTGCTAAATCAATAGACCATGGGAAAACCTAGATTAGAAGTGAAACATTAAATATTCAAATTTGAAGAAATTGAGTTACTCAACAGTTGTAGATACTCGATGATAGAAGGTGAGAAAATCTGTACAGAAAAACTTAATGCGAAAATGTCTAGGATTAAAAAATTTAAGACGAAAAATTATCATAATAATTTAAGCCAGTGCTGTCTTCCTAAAAATTTAACAAAGGAGCTCTAAATTTGACTACCGTATTTTTATATTTTTTATATTATACTTTGACCAAACTTAATTTCTCAAACCGTTGTATAAATTTAACAAGGGGGTGGATTCCCAATCGAATATACCAAGGTGCGCTGAGCTTCTTTGAGCAAACCTTCGATTACACTTGGCTTAAACCTTACTGTTACAATAATCACATTGAGTTTTCCTCCTGGTGTTCGCTGTCTCTGACCCTGAGTTTATTGAAATCTTAAGTAATTATTGTATATTTTTACAAATCTCATGACACATGAGGATTTCGCCAAACTTTGTCATCTAGATAGACTTTCTGTGAAACGAAATACAATTCGCTATTATTTAAGTCATAGACAATTAATTAGGGATTATAGATACTCACAGGCAGCTATAAAATTAAAATATAATAGCTTTTATAAGAGAAATGAGAATCTTTTTATTTACCCCAGAGAGAACAATTTAATTAACTTACTATTAGAGAAAGAGAAAATAAAAACAAATTGTTTAATTTCTTATCAATTTCTGCACATGTATGACTACGACTTTATGAATCAAATGCTTGCAAAAATTATAACAAATACCTCGATTTCAACTGTGATGATTCCTGACAGAAAATATTGACTAAATCTCAGGCTCTATTCACTGAATCACTTATATGCACAGGATTACCAAAGATCGCAGAGTACTTTTTAAGGAAGACACGTCGTCAAAAGTAATTGAATACGCCAAAGATTTTTAGAATTTAAAAGTATAAAAATATCACAGCTTCAATTTATGCAGTAGAATGCATAATTCCGTTTTTCATTTCTCAAGGGTACTTCTTTTGAAATTAAATCTGAAAATGAATAACGCATTAGTGAATGGAAGAAAAAATACTTTAAAATCTCTTTCCAGAAAACATAGATTTCAAATTTAAAACACAAATGTCGAGTAATAGAAATTACGAATTCGAAATTTATTAGTCATAAAATATCTTTTTGCAAATACTCTAAGTTACCAGCAATCCTAAAAAAATAAAATAAAATAAATGTGCTTAGAAGAGAATTTTAAGCTTTAATTCAGTAAGGACTGTAATAAAAATGCAATTAACACATTTATAAAAGAAAAGAGATATCGTAATTGCAATTGATTTTAGGAATTCAAAAAAATTTCATCTTGAATTAGCAGCAGAAAGATATGGCATGCAAAAACATTAAGAGCTCATCTGAAAGTTAAATGATCTGAATGAGATTTTCCCGCAAATTTATAACAGGGTCTAAATTTGACAAAAATTTATTAAAAACATTTATGAATTTAGAAATGAAATTGCCAAACATATTATACTGGTTATTGCAAGTAGATTGCGAATGTTTCATTTTATGTACAAGTGATTGTAAAGCTTTTATTTAAAACCTTGAAAACAGCTATTAAAACACATTATTGAATTACTTTGTTTTCAACATAATAATTAATTACAGTCGTTGGGACACGGGATTTAAAGGAAAGGTTCACAATAGGGCTCTATAAGTGATTGTAAAGCTTTTGTCTTCTTTAAAAGGCTGAAATACTGTGGAATTTTGAGATTCATTCTTTACTATGTCCAAATAAATCTGATTACAGAAAACAAAAGGTCTGAATTCACTAAAAATATTTATTCCATATTTTTTTTCCATTAAATGCATAGCATAAGAAGAAGATGGTAATTACAAAATTGCCGTTTTATAACTGCATAGATCATCTGAGGCTAGAGAACCAATATCTTTCAAAACAACTCAGAACATTTTAAGAAATTTCCTGCCTTTAAATTTGTTCTGGACATTGTTATTGTGGAAAAGTTATAAAAAATTTGGTTATCCTTCTAAATGCAATGCATTTATTTGCCTTAGAGCTCCAATTGGAAGCAAGAATGAGGGGTAAATGATCCAAAAGATTTTCATTGAAAATATTTAAATGAATTTATCACGAATTATTAAGTTATAATTGATGCTCCTTTATTGATTTCAGAAAAGTAAATTGCAAGGAATATAAATTTTAATTATATTGCTATAATCGAGGCTGAATGAAAGCAGCAAGAACTACTAAATTGAAAGTCATAAAAAGATTATACATTAATTCCTTACTGAATCCCACAAACGAATGTCGATCGATAACTAGCGTTGATGACTGTCCCAAATAGATGAGTATCCAACTGTGCAAGCAGACTGATCTGCTTAAAGTAGTAAAGCAAAAATCAAGAATCATGCTTAAATTAATATTGATGGAATTTAAAAAATAATATACATGCTATGTATACATAATATATATATATA
>CABFPE010000443.1:497527-507746 GCA_900660155.1 Hofstenia miamia
AAACTTTTAGTGTTTTCATCATATAAAAATTCTTGTTTTCAAAATGTTCTGCTACCCATGAATAATAAGTGCCTTAAAAGACTAACACTAGCTGTCATGCATATATATATATATATATATATATATATATAGGCTAAAGTTTTTAGGAAGAATCGCAAAAATCGAAAAAAATTTTGAAAGATATGATTTGATTTTGAAATTATACTTTCAAATAATATAAAAAATAATTAAACAACAACCAATTGAAAACATTCCTGGACTGCACCTGCCCTAAAAATCAAGAAGTCACAAATTAGGTCTAACTTTTGAAAGGCCATTGAAATATTTTAAGAACTTCCCGCAACCACACATATTGTTGGTAGATTTATGCCTGAATCTTAATTTCAGCAGGTAATTCTCTCTCCTGCGTTTTCGAATGGTGTCAACTAACAAAGTTTTTCAGTTTTTAGGATGTCTACTAACTGTGAAGAAGTTATCACATGCAATATTACAGTCTCGTGCAAATTAAATAACCATTACACTGCCAAATGATGTCTACTGAGAAAATATAGAAGATTACTGCATATGCTGATAGTCAACTTTTGTGTTAACAACCAGTAAACAGCCGTGCATAAGTTTTAGTTACTTTTCTAATATGGATGTATTACAATATGTTTGTCAATATTTGACCATTTCTATTGAATTAAATCCCAATGTTGTTTATTTTGCTTTATTTTGCTAGCGTAAAGATTTCTTTCTATGCCAAATTAAACAGAAGCAACCAGTTTATGAAACTATGGGTCGAACTACAACTGAGAAACGTCCCGAAGTTCTTGATTTATTTCTTTCCGTTCAGAATAGGTTTAAACTAGCCAAACAAATGTCTGTTTCTACAACAGCAGTTCGCTATATCGTTAAAAGGCACCCAAGTCGATTTCCAGTTGACTTATCCCGAACGGGTCGTCCTCCTATTCTGACGACTAAACAAAAACATTTCAACCGCAGCACAAGTCCGGTCAACGACTGATTTAGTCATTGTTATATCAGTCGACACTACAAAAAGAGTTTTACGAGGTGCCGGGCTCTTTGATCGAATAGCAGCCAAAAAACCACTTCTCACTTTAGCATATAAAAGAAAAAGATTAACATATGGCAAAGACAGGTACATGTGACGTTTTAGGAATTAGAGCAAGCACATCTTCACAGACGAGTGCTTGTTGTCTGTAGGCGAGCGATTTAGGAAATACGTCCGTAGACCTCCAGGAACACGATTTCATGAAAAATATACGAGCAAAACTACAAAATTTCCTACTTCCAGATGGTTTGGGGACTATACGAGCAGATGGCGTACGTGTCATAGAGATGCCATGAAAACGTAAATTCGACCGAATGTTGTGGTATTTTGGATAATTCATTGCGAAATATCCTTCAACCTGTGCTTGTGTTACAGCAGGACGGTGCACGGGCGCATACTTCACGTTTCACACTGTTACTTGGAGGACCACAGCATTTCGTACGTTGAGAACTGGCCTCCCCAAAGTCCCGATCTCAACATTATTGAAAATTTATTGGATGTTCTCAAACAAAAAGCTCAGGAAAAGCACCCGAGAAACAGGGACGAAATTTGGGCAGTCGCGCAAGAAAAATGGGAACTTATTCCGGATGCTACAATAGTGAAACTTTTCAAATCATTGCCGAAAAGAGTGGCTGAAGTTGTGCGGGTCATTGGATGTCATTCCAAGTACTAACTCAAACTTTTAGTTACAAATGTGTATCTTTTGTTGCTATCATTTGTTATTATAACAAACTATTCTAATTTTGAAACAGTTTTTACTAATGTATATGTTGGGGTTGTGAAAGTGACTAAGACTTCTACACGTCTGTAAACAAATTGTTACTTAAAAACGTCACTCTCAGTATGCATTCCCTTTGTTCAAAAACATACAATAACCTAGTCAATGAAGCACATGACCTGGGCTTTACATAAAATGCTTCAAGTTTTGATTATGTTCATCAGAACTGAAATAAACTACTATTGAACTATTGTTTCTGCGTTTTGGGTCCTTCACTTTCATTTTTGCCTGGGTATGGCGAAAAGCTGCAAACATATTTGTTCTCATTATCAACCAACAACCACCTCTTCATGCAATTTTGGGCGTGCATGGCATATATTGAATTAAACGACATCTACTCTTACATAGAATGAGCTGTTCATAAATGAAAAGAGAAAAATTTGTAACAAAGTTTTCTGCAATTATTGCGGAAGGATTCGAATATGTGCCGAATGGGATTGAACTTGTCATTGCTAAGTCGTCCATTACGATTGGAACGAGTTCAAATCGTAAGCATCTTTTATTGCTATAAACTCATCACGTGACATCACCTTTCGAAATGAATCAGAACCATATTTACTATTCCAATGAAATTAAACGGAGTATTTGGATCCAAAACCACCACGTAGTAGCACTAATCCCAGAAACTTTTTCAATTTCGAGTAAGATCCCAATTAAAAATAGAGAGTTTGTTTGCTTCTTCACTTGTATCATTTCGAATATAAATAAGTATATCGTTAAAAAAAATGGCTTCCCATGCTTTTTTTCATTTGTAACTAAGCTTTTGGGTGAGCTAGGTACACCTGGTCGTGAAATAAACACATTGTGTACAGGTCTTCGACCCACAGTAAGTGATGAATCTAAGACCTGCCAAGAAGTACTGCAACTCCTTTGTAATTGACTTGATTGATTCACTCTATTAATAACTGGAATATGGTCGTCTGCAGTTGTAGATGATGCAAAGTTGTCATCTGAATTATCATCAGTGTTTATAAAAGAACTGACCAATTCCCAGGACTATAAAAATAATTTTGAAAATTATTTGAAAATTACCATTAGTAATTTCATAGCATAACGAAGATGTATGGAGCGAGATTATCAAATTTGGAGCAATTGAAAAGATATCCTATTAACTCAAGTGTGATGAACGAAAAATTTTTACTCGAAATGATTCTGATGGAAGTTGCATGAAGTTCAATAATGGCAAGATTGAATTAAGGTCACTAACTTCAATTAGTGTAGCTCAAAATCTGCGTTACCTTAGATGAATTTGAGCAGAAGCATACCACAAGAAACAGCATGGCTTATATCTTCCTCATCAGCTCTCCCACCAAACCAAATATAATGGAACAGAGATGGAAGCGGTACTCCCTGGCCGGTGACCTGTGAAGACCGACCCGGTACCCAAGTTATTTTCATGTGGGTACCGGCTTTGATAGGTCCCCACATTATGAAACATCGGTTTTGACCGCTTTACCTTGTTTCAACGTATTCATCTCTTTGACCACTGTGACCAGCATTGCTGTCTAGGTTCATTTTTTGCAGTACATTATGCATTTGTACCGCTGAAAAAAAACGTATTACTGAACGTAAACGCGTTTAAGTTATCGGTTTAATTCACTTAAGGGGGTGCTACACTGACGATTTTTGTCCAGATTTTTGTTTAAACAGAAATCCGCAGTGTAGCACACAAAAGTTCTGACAAAAGTTTAAACAAAAATCTGTAGTGTAGCACATAAAAATCCTGACAAAAGTTTGAACAAAAATCCGCAGCGTAGCACATAAAAATCCTGACAAAAGTTTGGACAAAAATCCTCAGCGTAGCACACAAAAATCCTGACAAAAGTTTAAACAAAAATCCGCAGTGTAGCATACCACTTCAAACATATTTTCGAAATAATTTTGTCAGCGGTTTGTTCTCTCGGATTTTTCCAAACTACTTGAGATTAAGTAGACGTCCATCAAATAATGTTATTAGTTCAATAGAAATAACCCATCAACTGGTAGCGATTTTGAACTAAACCTTTACGCTAGCAAAATAAAGCAAAATAAACAACATTGGGATTTAATTCAATAGAAATAGTCAATTATTGTAATAAATAGTTGAAATCTATGTGTTAAACAAGCAAATAATTACAATTTCAAAATCTTGTTTATTACCAACTAGGCTGTCTCACACAGATAAAGACCTTTTGCTGTTGTTGCTTGCATCAAAAAGTAATAAGCTGCAGCCATTGGCACTCATTTACTTTTCCGATTAAAATTTTGGTACAGAAAAAAGAAAAACAGTGCCCATGATACAAATCACTTGAAATATCCCAAATCGAAGGGTAACTTTTCATGATTTCAATAAGACGAACAATGTCTTCGTGACACTAGGTGTTGCCTGATGAAGTTGCCATTACTCAATTAATAAGCCAAATAATGCGCGCGCTCTATGTAATTGGATTAGATTGATTGCATACATTTGAGTGCAATAAACCTTCCTAATGTTTTCAGCGTGCTAATTATTGCAACATGCAATTATTATTTTGCAAGAAGCTACAACTTTGTATACATGTAAATAATTATGTTGGTTTTGTATATTAACTAATATTAATTTCTCATAAAAATTCATGCATTTGTAAATAAAAAGTAAAATTGTCTTGAACTTTACTGTATTGGTTGTTGTGAAATTCGAAATATTTAATCCCATGAATGAAAATCCTGGCAAAAGTTTAAACAAAAATCCGCAGTGTAGCACATAAGAATCCTGACAAAAGTTTGGACAAAAATCCACAGTGTAGCACATAAAAATCCTGACAAAAGTTTGGACAAAAATCCGCAGTCTAGCACACAAAAATCCTGACAAAAGTTTGGACAAAAATCGCCAGTGTAGCATGGCTACGGTTAGACCAGGGTTTTCGAGTACATGTACTCGGAATGTTAAGAACTCGAACTCGCTCGAAATTTCTTTAAATATCAATTTTATTACCAATCACAAAAACTTTTTTTTAGCTTAGAATTATTGTAAAATAAATTTTTTTTACCCTAAAAAACTCGGAATTAGAATAAACCCGATTGAAATCGGAATTTCATTTAAAAAATTACTCGAACTCGAAAAGTAAAAACTCGAACTCGACTCGAAAACCCTGGGTTAGACTACGTGATTGTTACGAAGAAAAGTTACGAAAAACGTCACATAACTAATTATCTCGGTAGTTAGAAGTGCGATTTTACCAAAATGTGGCAGATCACCCGTGACCAATCACATAGTCTACCCGGAGCATAAAAGAACTACTAATATTATAATTCAATACGATGACCCAAAAGTAAACATGATATTTATTATTTAAAACAATCAGAAACATTTGTACATTCAAGCAGTACCAGAAACAGAAATATATTTAAGCGAGGCTCCTATCTGGTATAAAGTTTTTTCGCATTTTTTACCTTGTACAATATTCTTAAATATAAAGTGGTAGCCATTTGTTTTTCCTTACAGAATTTAGAAAATTTATAACAATTATGACTGAAAGACAAATTTTTTCTACGAATGTTTTACCAATTCATTCAAAAAATAAAATATGATGTGGATATGTGATAGATTTGAAAATACATTTTAAAATTTTTTGAGAAACTTAAGTGTAATTTTCATTTTCTAATCGAAGTTACTCAATCTTGAAAAAAATTGGAATTTTTCTCAAGATTTCTATCATCAACATGCCTTCAATTTTAAAAATCGACAAAATTCTTATTCAATATTTTGAAATGCATGATTTATTGACTGCCTTACCGAAAATATGTAAATATTTGAATTAATACAAACTATTGGGTTTTGATCACTGTCTTGCAGAATGATTATTTTCTGGTTAAAGAAAATTTAAACAAATACAAGAATAACCGATTAGAGGAGAAAAAACTACAGAAATCATTAGCAATTTTATTGAACTTATTTCTATAATAATATTACAGATAAATTTCTGGAAAAAATTGTCTCGGGGTTTTCCTTTATAAATAAATTTTTCATGGTTTATAATTTACACTATTTTGTTTTCGCAAAAATTTTGCATGCACGAGCCGCCACTGGTCTTGCGTATTCTATTGACCCTAATTGTGGCTGTCATGGACTTTGGAGTGCTTTATTATCTGAACACTAGGTATGAGAAGAATTTGAATGTTTTTGCGAAAATCGGATTTTCCATTTAAAAAATTCAGGAATTGAAATGTACTTCAAGCATAGGGATAATTTTTATTAAAATTTTCACCACAACAAGAAAGCACATTTACCCATGGATGTGTCCAACTCCCAGGATTCCGAAGTTTCCTATTAAACTTGAAGAAAAATGTTTGAGAATGTGAACGAAGCGATCATATCAAAATCATTTAATTGTGATTTGCTAGATATTCTAGGGTTATCCAAAAAATCAACCACCTTTATCCTTTCAACCTCACTCATAACAAGCAATTTAAACACCCTCTATGTTCTTCTTCAAAAATGCCAACCTAGGTAGACAATTGGAGGAGTTTTACAGATGTAAATATGTGTGCTACTCCATCTGTAAAATCTAAAAAATTTAAGTGATTGTTCAGGATTATAGTAACAACTTTCTGTGCCATATCATGACATTTTTTTGTCTTGCGTTATGTAGGCTCATTCGCAGAATTTCAAATACCACTGAAGTGACTGTCACTAATCATGTATTGCAGAGACAAGTTCATATAGGGTTTTGCCATACATTTTAGACATTGTTTTGCTCAGTTTGTTTAGTAAGCAAAAACTCTAGTACGATTTCAAGCATAAATTTAAAAGATGACATAAACTTATTCAAACTGAAAACTTTAGCTAAAGTACCTCTATGAGCATTTTACACTGATATGAGTTCTAATTCCTCAATAACTTTGTCTGACAAAGTTTTCAATGTTTCAAGTGTGGACTAACAAAGAATAAATCTTGTTGGATAGGTACTCAATTTTGTTAGTTGTTTTTATGAATTTCTTAAAAAATGAATCAAGTCATTGACAATGTTCATAAAATTGGTATGTTGAGTGCATTCCTATTTGCATCTTATACTAATAAACTTAGGCTGGCATGGAACAACAATAGCTCGTGAATAGCTTGTGATTTTTTTATGAGAACCAACACCACCTTTCATTGCCATCATATGCTTGCATTCTGCATTTCTGGATATCAAGAACATAAAGTAAATTATTGCAAATTGTGTTACTTATTGATTGAGGTTAACTCACAATTCTCCAATAATTGCAAGCCAAACATTTCAATTTATAAGTTTCTGCTTAAATAGAGAACTAAAATGAAAAATTCTTCTTGTCTGCTCTGGTCACGTGATTCCTGAAATTACAAATTGCATTTAATTGGATTAATGTACTTATTGTTTGTAATTATAATTCAAAATCTTATTGGATTACTGATAGGGCCAAATGTAATAGTGGCCGCATACATTATTGAATAGAAAGTAGTTTGCGTCTATGTGAACACCTGTATCAACTTATTTCTTACATATCTTACACTTATCACTCACCTCAAAACTTTTTTTCACCTATTGCTCACTGCTTGCTCACGTGTGCCGTTATCTGCGCTTTTGTTTCTTTTTCAGTTCTGCTTTCCTTTGCCACTTGTTGTTTCTGTATTCTTCCAGTATTTTCCATGCATTGACGTTTACCTATACCTTATCCTTGTCTCCCCTCGCTCTCCCTCGGTCTTATTCTGGTATATTTTCTTTCTCACATTTCCTGTCTTAATATTTTTAGGTCCCTTCTCACCACTTTTCAATCATCCATGGGCTATAGATGTCACACTACTCTACCATTCTTCTCTAACTTACACCATTTTCCTTCAGGTATTTAAGCTAGACCAAAGACGTAATGATCTCTCTGGAATATCCAACATCTAAGTCTCACCCTGTGCCGATCCATCTCAGGCATCCATGTGGCCATCTTTCTTTCTAGGAGCTCAAGACATTTATTAGAAGTTCCATTGACCTATAGTGTTTTCATTATTCACATTTGTGGCAGGCTGACATACACTCTTTCTTTTTATAGGAATCACAAGGCTCAAAATTTTCAAAATTTAAGAATCAACCTGAGGCTTCAGACATTAATTCATTCGGGGTTTTGTGAATATATAATATATTGCGGTGTTGGTAAATCTTTGATTATTTTTGTTTTGTATACTAACAATTATATTTTTCTATTTTGTTCACCCATTCTAGCATTCTAACTAATTCAAAAGTTCAAAGGTATGTATTATTTTATAGATAAAAATAATACGTCATTAGTCCCTGAAATTGTTTATTTTCAATTAATTTTCGGTGAATAGTAATTAAATTCAATTTGACCTGCAGAAATTTAGTATTCATGTAAGAATATCTTAGTCTAATATTGACTGAATCATTAAGAATCATTAAGGATTGGTTCAATTTATGTAGCTGTTATAAAAAATAGTGTTTGCTTTCCTGTAGTCTTTCCACGCCATTTTTAAGCTTCTCTTCCTTTTCTTACAGTTTGCAACTATCCTCTGGTATTTGATCTTTGCACCCTTTACACTTTGTCCTACTTCCATTAATATTTCAGCAGGAAATCTCAGTAAACCAAAGTCTACTTTAATAAGAAGCATCCTGAAATTTTCTTAATCAAAGAAATCAGTTGAAAAACATTTCAAAAAATGAAAACGTTTCGTTTATGGAATATATCTGTCAAGCAAAGTAGTCAGGTACTTAATTGATAACCTTTACTTTAAATTTAGATCATGGATGGCGTTTATAAACTAAGATTAAAGTCGAGTCAAACAGCTTAGAAATCCATTAAATGTATTTACTGTTCAAAATAATATGTATTCAAGCCAAATATAAGCCCTTTAAATACATTCTCTAAATTCTATCTGCATACCCACTACACTACAAATAAGCTAATAGACTTTTAATGTTGGATTAATGTTTTTACTTTATATTAGAGTATTAAGACATTTTATGTAAGCTATATCTAATTATATAAGAGCGAAATAAAAACAGTTTGCAAATTCATTCGCATTCAAAATGCCAGAATTGTCAAAGGCACGTGTACATCAATTTAGAAAAGAAAAGAACAAACAATTATTTTTGTTTGCAAAATTATAAAATTGTGCGAAGTAAGAGTTAAGCTTTGTTCTAATTAAAACATAAATTTGTAAACCATCAAAGGAAAGGGAATTGTCTCTTCTTTCATTTTAACTTTTGTGCACGTGAATAATTTGAAAGTTTTCATAAAAATTGGAATGTTCATTTAGAAAAATAAATATTTACATGTACTTCAAACACCGAAATAATGCTTATCACATGCTCACTAAAATATTTACCCGTGGATGTGTCAATATGGCAGGATTTCCAAACTTCCTATTAGGCTTAAAGGATTACTTGAAAATGTGGACAAAATAGTTTGTATTTTTAAAGATACTGTCTGCTATTTAAGGTTAAGGGATATGCTGCATTTACAATCTAGCTAATTTTTGAGCCAAATCCCCTGAAGAACTAATGACTTTAAGGGCAATTAAAATATAGCAGAACAAATAAGAAATTTTACAATAAGACATTGAAGGAGTTTGCAACAATAATAATAGTCAATCACAAGGTTTAAGTGCATTCAAAGGTTTCTTAAAAAATATACCAGTGTTTATAGAATAATAGTAAATATATTTTTAGTTTTTGAAGTAAGCCGTCAAAATTAATGGGGCCTAGCTCCAGCTCACTTGCATTGCCGCTTTGGTTTAGAAGCCAGAACAATTCTTTACTATCAATTCCTATTTTTTAATCAAATCGTTGTTTCCGAGCATATTAGCAATTTGCTTTAGGGAACATTATTATTTTCCTTTTAATATCTATGGAGATATTAATTTTATATAACTTAAGACTTGTCGTGTAATAACTTTTAATAAAATTACATAATTAGATTGCAATGTGAATTTACTAAGCATTAGGGAATTAGCGGGAATTACGTCATTTTGCATATAGTTATATTGCAAACATCGCAGTTTCATTATTAAATAATAACCATTGCAAATTTTAAAATATGGAAAATTGTAAATGCATACTACTATACTTTGGTGACAGAGAAGATCTCAAAATAGTGCATAAAAATTGTGTTATACTTGAATTAAACAAAGATGTTAAAGGAGTCCATATTTAAATGGACCTCCCAACATGACAGATTTCAATACGCTATTATGCCAATATAGTATGCTAAAATGAATGAATAATATAATTTTGATGTATTCATGATTTCAGTATTGAAATTCTAATATAATTTAACAGGTCTTAACTGGATCTCACTTTTATCATCCTGTCTTGTCATTTTCTACCCTGATTTATCGGGATTTGTCTTGCCTGTCCGGAATCACAGATAATATATATATATATATATATATATATATATAC
>CABFPE010000443.1:509000-528013 GCA_900660155.1 Hofstenia miamia
ATATATATACAATTTATATATATATTAACTAGTTATTGTTTGCTTATAGATTGTAGAAACACTATATTTAATATGAAAAAAAGATAATATATAGTATTTAACAACAACATAAACAAAAGCTACAACAATTAAGTAAAATAATCATTATAGAAATTACAAAAAATAAAGATGAAATTTACAACAAAAAGAAATTGTAATTAGGAATTTCGGTAAACGTTCAGAATATTTTGTACATCCAAATATAAATTGATTTGTAAGTAAATTTTCCTTAAGTAGATTTTTAAATTTTTTAAAGATTTTTAAATTTTGTTTCTTTAAAATTTCGGAAATAAATTTTTTCCAACCCTTTTCAGATTTTTTTTGTATATGCCCTTTCCAAACTTTTTTTTTATTTTTTACTTTTTTGATTTAAATGCTTTTTTTTTTGCTCTTTTTTTGCACATAAAAAAAAAAATAAAGTGTTTATTTAATTTAGTATTTAAAACATGTAAAAAAGACGGGTACAAAATAAAATTTGCGGGCATTAAAAAGGCCCATATTAATTTTTTTGGGATATAAATATCATATTTACTGCATGTACTCAAAAAATAAATTTTTTTTTTTTCTTAAAAGTGACCTTAAATCCTTTCTCGGGGGGAAAAAGGGCTCATCATAATTTACTTTTGTCGGAAAAAAATGAGCACTGAAAAGATTTTATTAAAGGAAATGTAATCATGACGACTAATCATTGTTGGTTACTCATTTTCGATATCATACTGTTAATAGTTTATGGACTTCGTTGACAAAATAGCAATTCAGGTTACTGTAGCTTACTTACATAGGTATCTTATTGTGGACATCAGGTGTCTGATGACCCGAGAGAACTAATGATTGAAATGCGAAGAATTTTCCCTATCGTCGCATTTGCTGAGCGAGCATTGTCATGGTTGCTGGTGAACGCTGGAAGCATATTTTTGAGGACATCAATCAGCCTTGATACCTGCATGTACTTTATTTATATATACTATATATGCAAATGTAAGCAGGTGAAGCTGCTTAGCCTCAAACTTTGGAAGGCTACACTACTTAAGCATCCTATTTATATGCTCTGTCGGTGTAATGCTCAGTTCATGTATAGCTTGCATGCATACCCGTAGTAACTTGATACTACAATTGCCTTACTCTTTGTAATCTGTTTTATTTGTCATAAATATTGTATACGACATGCCATTTTTTTGATCATGTTTCCAATGATTCCTTGTATTGGAAGTCTGTCAATTATGACTTCTAAATATACGAATGTATCAATTGGAGCAAGAAGGGATGTGTTCTCAGAGATTTTAGTAGCACAGTTTGCAATAAGTTGCTTGATTCTTGTCGTGTAAATACGATGGACAAGTTTACATTTTTATTCTATATTCAAAATTACAGTTGCTTTCGATAAATTTGTGATTTTAGAAATACAGGGTGAGCGAAAAGTCCCTAACACATTTAAAATTTGAATAAGTTTTAATTACATGATATATTCACATCAAATAATAAAGAACATATAGCTAAATAACTTAAGCTTATAACAAGATGTGAAATTTAAAGTAGATGTTGAAAATGACCACCATTTTCATTAACACATAAATGAAGCCTTTTTTCGAGATTTTTAAGCGTTTTGCGACAAATCTCAGATGTTATTGTCTTTATTCCGTCTGCAATGTATTCTTTCAGGTCCACCATTGACTTAGGTTTTCTGCTATACACGAGCTCCTTCACATATCCCCACAAGAAGAAATCTAATGTGGTGAGATGTGGCGAACGTGCAGGCCAGGCAATAGGCCCATCTCTTCCAATCCAGCCATCTTTGAATGTTTCGTTTAACAGCTTTCTCACACGTAACGACCAATGAGGTGGGGCCCCATCTTGCTGAAATATGGTTGAGCTGCAGTTTCTTTTTTGTTTCAGAGATGGTATTAGAAAGCTTGACAGCATATCCTCATAAGAATTGCTATTGACAGTACCATAAAAAAAGTAAGGCCCTATTACGCTTGTTATAGACATAGCAGTCCATACAGTAACACTTGGTGACTTTAATTGAATTTCCTGATACTCATGTGGATTTTCATGTCCATAAATGTGGGCATTGTGGGATGATACTGTGCCATTAAGTGAAAAATTTGATTCATCTGAAAAAAGAATATGGCTAATAAAATTTAGATCCCGCTGATGCCGATCAAGAATATCAATGCAGAAGATGTTGCGTGCTACATGGTCATCTTGAAGCAGCTGCTGTACTCGAGAAATCTTAAAACATTTCAGTCCAATTTTATATTTCAGTATATCACCAATTGATCTGGAGGGCAAAGACAATGATAGGGAAGCTTTTCTGTGTGAAGTTGTTGGATTTTCTTCAAAATGATGTTTGACTTTTTCTACTGTATCCATCAGCACTTGGGCGACCAGACCTTGGTCTGTCATGAGCAGACCCTGTTTCCAGAAACCTCTCATAGGTCTGACGAGTTGTAGTTATTGTTGGCTTATCCTGCTTAGGCCATTTGCGTTGAACAGTTGTAGGAGATTTGAACTCAGCCATAAGTAGCACAATTTGAATACGATCATTCAAGTCCAGCCTTATTGATTATCGTTAATTGTAAATATTTCACTATATGTTCTTTTTTATGTAACTTAACTATTTAAATATATGTTCCTTTTATGTAATGTAAATATTTAACGATATGTTCTTTTTTATTTGATGTGAATATATCATGTCTTTAAAACTTATTCAAATTTTCGCTCACCCTGTATATTTAATATGAACAGCAATATTGAATTTATGATATCTACATGTTTGTGGCATATTTCATCCTTGCGCAATTTAAATATAGCGATATATAAAAAATAGAATCAAGTTAACGTCTCTTATATTGTAGTGTGTGATTGTAGATTGTGATTTCTTAGTCATCTGCGGTTCATATATTGGTCCATCACTTTAATTTTTAGTATATTTTAATAGGTGTTTTTTAGGATTAATACTTTAACCCTAATCCTCACAACCTTTTCTATGTACGTTGGTTTCACAAGGGCGGGCGTGGAGGAGGGGGGTAAAAATACCCCCAGGTTTATTTGTGATATAGTAATGCCAGTGTTATGAAGTTTGGCACAAAGGTACCATGGGATAAAATGTTTGAAAAAATCCCAAAAATAACATTTTTACTCAGACATTTTTGCTGACGTCAGCATTTATTGAAAAAATTTGGTAAAAATGCCAAGAGATTGCATATGTCAAAATGGCTAATATTTTTGTGCAACTTATATTTTTCTTTTCAAAACACAAATTATAAAGTTTAGTAATAGCTTCAGTCATATTAATTTGTAGTTATTAATGCTGATGTCAGCATTTTTTGTCTAATCATTTTTATATTTTTATATTAAAATAAATGTCAATCACTGTTGACAAAATAGTCATTCCTTGACAAAAATTGCTTTCGTTCTAAAATTTTCACAGAATGTGCAAAACTAAGTTTAATACGATGAACAATCTATTCAAATTTGATTTAAAAAAATTTATTAAAAATTGACAGTGGGGTTTATCACCTGGCAATGATATTAGATGGCTTAATTATTGGATTACACAACATAAATTTCCTAGCAGAAGCTACATGTCTTAATATGTGCGACACATTTTGCATTCAAAGCAAAACATTCTTTAACTTAGCATTGTTTTCTTCACATATATTTCTTCTTTCAACTCCAGATATTTTTTGTTATGAAATCGAGATTTGTAAGAACTCTTTGGTTTTTCCTAGCTTTGATGTAATTATACAAAAAACAACCAAATCTAAATGGTGTTATACTGTATGTATTCTATTCATTAATATCGAGAAATATAAACCAAGGATATCCCATTTGTTATAATTTTGAAGTTTTTATACGTCTTTCACTTCATACTTGTATATATCTGTCTCTTTTTAAAATTATGAAGAAATATTATTGCTGCATTTTATATCATTGCTAGTTTTAATATTCCTTTAGAATTCAATAGCATACCAGATAATCAACAAAGAATATAACAACTAATATTAAACATAGGAGACAATTTATGCGAACTTAATTAAATTGGGGTCAGGGCTAGGGGAAATATAAATAAATGAAATGCATTGATATTTAAAAATCTCATGAATTTAGGAAAGTAAGATAAACATTTGAAATCTTAGTTTTACAATATTAGTTTATATATATATATATATATATATATATTGTAATAACGCTCGGATTCACGCGTTCGCGTCTTGCCATTCAAGTCTATAAAACAACTAATTCGTATTAAATACAAAGTCATTATCAACATTATTACAAATACATGAAAACACTAGACTGTCCGATTATAAAAACCAGCACCGATGTTACAATATAAGCTAAGCAATAGTTATAAATAAAGAAAAATCAAAATTACATGATTTTAAACAAAAAATATAATTCCCTCTTCTTTCATTTGATAACCACAATGCGGCACAAGTTCTTTTTTTTATTAATACAAGCCATCACATATAAATGCTTTTAATTCGTCTATAGTTTTAGGTTTCTTAAACTATTTAAAAGCTTCGCGTAAATGTCCTCTAGCTGACAGAGCATCCGGTGGAACAAGTGGTGATGTTAGGAGAATGAACCAATAAAAAATGTGTTGAGCCAGTCTTGGAAAAAGTCAGGTGAATCCACAACAATCAACACGATTTTTAACATGGCATAATCATGTCAGAAGCTTCTATGACACGCATTTTATATCTGCTAGTCTGCTCATGTGTCACCCTGCTATAGCAAAGAGTAAGGTAGCTCTATTTTTGAAATTATGCATTTTATGTAAATATGTTTGAGCAAATTTTCTAAATCTAAATTAACATGAAAAAGAAAATTTAATGATGGTGCGAAATCAATTCGTGTAATATTCATGTAGCATCTAAAATGACATGGAAATTGATCCAAAGAATAGTTTTCAGCTGTATTGAAAGAATTCACATTATTTTTCTTTAAAATGAAATGTGATGTTTATTCTAGTTACTGAAGCTGTTTTCACAACTTTTTTAAATTACTTACGGTGAAAGGACCACCCGAAGCAAAATACAATTGGGCTTGGTCACGCGATAGTTAGCACTTAAAGTGAAAAATAAAGATGGTGATCTTCTTTATATATATATATATATATATATATATTTATATGCGCCTACGACTTAAATTATAGTGAAATTCATGCAATAATGGGGAATTTTGGTAAAAATTAGTAAACAGGTAAATCTATGCCTGGGAACAGCGCCATTGAAATTTTGTTACCATGTAGAATCAATTAGTTTCCTAATTTCTAATGTAATCAATATTTTAACTATGTCAATATTTGGTGATAAGATAGTGTAGTAACCCTAAATGAATATAACTTTTATCATATGCGTATTTTATAGAGGAACAGCATGTTATGATGATAACGGTATATACTCGTACTTGTAAAATTGATGCTAACTTTTGAAATTCAGCTACCGACTAGTTTTGTGTTCATAGATCAAAGAAAGATGATTTTTTTCCAAAAGTTCCGTCTCATTGATTAACTCACTAAGGAGTCACACATGACACATTTCAATATAAAAATAAATCATTATTGAATGAGCAGCATCGATTTTGAGGGTGAAAAATGAAATTCCGTTATTGCGTGACCAGCCCCAATTATCGAATTTCAACGTAATAAGTAATAAATTTTAATGAAGTTTGATAATTAGATTTTAATCTGAGTATATAAAGCATTGAGGGAATTGCTTCAGAATGGGTCATTGTGAAAAATTAGCTTTAGAAATCATTTAATTAATTATATTACATGTATTAAATTAAAAGTATTCCCAAGAAACTTCCCTTCTGAATCATAGATGAATTTATGCATTCTTATTCGGGATTAGAAAATTTCTAGTTTGTACTGGTGGGGTACACAAAAAACACTTCTGAATTGAAATCAGACTGGAATTCCCTTATACCGCGTAGATTGCAGTAAAGCAACAATTGCTATTTGCTGCAGAAGTCATAATCTTGATTGAGATGAGATCTGAGTGTAATAGAAACATACTTATTCATTAGGTTTAAATTTATCATTAGTTTTCAATTTGTTTTTTAATCTTTGTTCATCTGAATATTTCTACAGTTATTATTCTTACTGGATTGTGTACCTTTCAAAATGTCTCTAAATTGCCTATAAACTATATGGTTACAAATAATTAATTATTATGAGCATAAATAAATAACAATATTTTTAGCTTTTGAAGCTCCGAACATGATCTTTAACGTTTAAGTGATTCAAGATTAGTTCAAAAATTTTTTTATATACTTGGCAGATGAATAATCACAGAGTTTCCATCCTGTAGGTTATGAGTAGAAATTTTATGAAGCATTTAGACTAGATTTTAATGGTGTGAATTATTTTAGAGGCAAATAAGACAAGTTTTTACTTAATTCTGTGCCTATGGCATTTCATTAGATCCAAAGAAATAATGAATTTCCAAGTTTTATTTTTAAATCATAATTTGAGAAACATTCCTTGAGATTCTTTGTAATGTAGTCAGCATATTATATTGGCAGATCATCAACATCCGATTCATATTGGTCATCTAATCGTTGGAGAAGGTGCTTTATTGGAACTAGGTAATTGGGAGGGGATCTCACAATGAGCCACCAATGTTAATAACTTGCCAACGATTTTTTAGATATTAACCAACCAATTGAGGGGTGTTTTTCATCAAATCACAAGTATTCAAATAGAAGAGTCATCAGCTTTTCAAAATCAATGATGCCTAACGCTACTGATAAATCAAGATTTAGAAATACACAACATACTTTATGTCAAGAAAAGTCAGAATACGCATGAAATTACCAACATTGATAAGTGCTATTTCAGTGGAATGGAAGACACGGCATCACATGTTCAATATCACAGCAAAATGAATTAAAAGTTTAGACATTATGTAGTTCAATTTTTGAGGAATTATCTCATTGGAATTGAATGGTTGATTTTGGATTTGTGCGGTGTTGAGACGTCTTGGTTTTCTGGAAACTGCATGAAGCCAATTGAGGCACTTATTGAATTCATTTGCAAGAATCCTTGGGTCTGGAAAAAATGGAATCGTGTTATTAGATTGAACAAGCTTCTATCAAATAGTTCTTAGAAACATGTTCTGTAAAAAGTCTTTTCTATGCACGAAATCTTTCTTTTTAATACATTCAATATTTAATTTAATTTGATTATTTACATTTTTAGTCTTTAAAAACTGTTTCTCTTCAAAGCTTTTTTCCGCTTTTGAATTTGTGGTTCTCTATCCAAGATGTCAATCCTGCTCAGTGACTGTTATTCTACTCAAGCGACAATATTTATCAAAAGAATTTTTAAATAATTATGATAATATTGAAAACTTGGTGTTTCTTTTATCTAACCCTAGCACTAACCAAATCTATCTGCATCCTAGCCCTAGGCCTAAACCAAAACATAATCTAAACTTTATGCAATTTATTATTTATAAATATTTTTATTAAACGTTTCAGTTCTTTTCACAGAACAGATGAGTTTATTGATACAAAATTTCTCTATTTACTAGTTGTTTCATTTTCTATATAGTTTTATAATTTATCATATTTTGTATGATTTAAGTTTATGTAGTGTGTAGTACACATCACCTTTTTCTTTACGTGTTTCACACAGTTATTTGTTTACATAATTAAAAATGAAATTGTCGTCATTGAGTCAGCTCTGCCATGATGAAGAATATAGTAAAATTTTAGGTTTATGGTAAGGTCCTAGATTTGGCTTAGGATTATGTTTTTGGTTAGGGTTGGGGTAGGTTTGGTATAGGGTTGAGGTAATGTTTATAATTACTATGTTTATAAATTAGCATATTCTTGCAAATATTTGAGTGGAGGAGCGGGCACGGGATGAGAGATAACGAAAAAGTACCTCCACTTTTGTGCAGACTTGTCAACGAGCCGTAATTTCTAAGCTCGGCTCTGCTCGTTTAAAATTTGAAAAAGTTCGGCTCAGCTCGGCTCGCCACATAAAATTTTCAATGAGACTCGTTTCAGCTTGATATTTTTTTAAAATATTTTGCTCTCTGAATTTTTTCCATTGCTGTTCCTAGTATTTAATAAACATTTCTAAAATAAGATTAAAAGTAAGGAATATTGAATGAAAAAATTAGAAAAATCTGAAATAATCGAATTAACCAGCAGCACTATAAATTTGGTTTGCTTAAAAACGGCTCGTTTGGGCTCGTTGGATATCGAATACTCTGCTCAAGCTCGGCTCGGCTAGCTCGTTGACAAGTCTGCTTTTGTGCCACGCTAACCAATTTAGTTGAAAACAAAAATAAATTTAATTTATAATTGTTTGTTATTTGATCATTTTAGTTTAAAATTAAATTAATATTATGCAAAATACATAACAGTGAAAAGCGAGAATCTACAAAATGTTTGCGGAAAATCACCATTAAGTGTAGAATGCTATTTGACACTATTCTAGCGAACATGGCAATGTGTGCATCATTTCTTAAAATATTATCAAACATCACCTTAGTGAAATTTTCTAATTGTTTTTTACCTTTGATGAAAACCATTTACTTTGTTTTGCACATAAAGTCGCTGATTACGTTTCGAGGTATTTTGCATTTATCACATTTGCTGTGATTGCATATGAATGGAAGGCAGCAATTACCAAGCCTTCATGGTAGGGTTCCGCTGGACCAGGATTTTCTTAGTCTCATTCTTATTTAGTCCCACTTTATTTGGTCCTAGTCATATGAAAATTTTCTGGTACCATTGTCACATGGGACTAGGCGGTCCCACAGCACCATAATTAATGTTGGCAGGGTTACATTATGAGCTTGCCCTTGCTGCAAAATGTTATATTATGTTTAATGCTTTCACCAGTTGTTGCTATCTTTTGCGTTGAATACTTTATCAATATTCCCGCAATATCTTTTTATTTCAATACTGTTTCGTTTTTTTTGTATCTACAAGTCAAGGGCGTCGCTACAGAAATATTCCCAAATAGAAATCAAGGCTATGAGAATGGCTTACATTGTATTTGTGTTCATGTTTGTCCCAACTATTGGATTGATATTCAACTAAATGGCAATGCAACATTCCTATTTACACAAAACATACTTTGCAGTTATAGACTTCTTGTTTGCTTTTAACAGATCAGTGAATTTTTTATTGTATTGTCCTTCTTAAATTGAGTTTCGAAAAAAGCTGTTTCATTGGCACGACGAATGCTTAGTTCGAAACCTATAACATAATTTAGATTAGCACAAACTGTAGTGTATCCTTAGCAGAGATGGAATCGGATCCAAAATTTTCAGATCCGATCCGGATCCGACCCGATCCCAATTTAAAAAAAATTATTGATTTTTGGATCCGAACTGGACCCGAATATAAATTAAAGCATTATAACAATAAATAATAAAAAACTTTGGAACATATCATTATTTTTTAAAAAATGAATACAAAAAATGTTATGTAATGTGTAAGATGTTTTTATGTAATTAATATATATAAACTATTTTTACAAAAAAATTGGATCCGAATCAGATCCGAATTTTTCTCAATATTGATATCCGATCCGGATCCGATCCGATCCGATCCGAACCGATCCGAGATCTGATCCGATTCCATCGTTGATCCTTAGGTTTGCAATGCTACGTAAAATATTTACTTGCATGCCTTAAAAATTTGTTTTCAATCTATTGAGTATTGGTTTGATACCCGATATTATAATATTGTTCTAAAGGAAAAATCTGAACTATATGACATTATTAACTACAGTAAGAATCTAGACCGATATGAATAAAAAAGCTCAACACTAAAAACTAAGTACCATAAATAATAGTAATAGAAATTGAAATTGAAAACATCGAGACACTCTAAGAAAGCTTTAGAGCAAAAGAAATTATGAAATATAGTGGCAAATTATGCCAACATAATCGGGAAGGAGATGACCATGTTTTTTCAAACAGTGATTACCATCCTGATATTTCTCATATATATTGACTGCCAAATAAATTCTTTGGAACTTGATTAGATGAATATTATCAGTGGATATACACATTCTACACTAGCTGAAGCTCAGCGTTCAGGTATCCAGGTAAATTGACAAATGCATGAGATGCATAATCCATAATAATAAAGATCGAGTAACAGCCGCACAGAGGAATTTGGAGTAGGACACAATTGCTGAAGACAGAATAAGTTATTCCTTCACATGATGATAAGTGTGTACATATCTACATGTATGTATACAACAATTTATGCAATTTTTGTAGTGCGGCATTGATTTGCATTGATGATAAATCTATTTACTACTACTACTACATTTTAAGGTTTTTTTAGAGCATATTTACGAACTAAAAATTCATAAGACTGAGTTACACTATAAATCAAATGAAATATTGCAACAAAAAATTGAGGGAACAAAAAAATTCTGAGAATACTCCTTACGAGTACTTTTTTGTTCAAGAAAGTGTGTTTTAATAAGTCCTTTGGTGCTACACTTCAAAATAAAAAAAAAGTAATTCTATGAACTAAAAACTAAAATAGTTCTTTACAAATGAAACGATCAAGATTTGCCGCAAATTAGTTAAGTAACATGAAAATTTTGCGAATATTCATTTCTGGTGTCACTTAAGTCAAAAAAGTAGTTTTGAATGTTTTTTTACATTGTATTTTCTCAAAATTCGTATGGCAAACAATTAAAGATTTTTGATGCTCGTATAAGAAAACAATTAGAAGCATAGGTATACTTAATTTGTTTCAATTGAATGTACTTTTGTTGTCTTGAGTTGTACTTAAGTTTATCATGGATTCCATTAGGAAAAGCAACACTTTACTGGATGTAACCAAAATAAAGTATAAATATGTTAAGTACAATACATATTTGGTTGGTTTTAGGATGAAAAATTGCTTGTGAAAGTGGCTACTACTACTACTGTTTAAATGCATTTATTTCTTTGCATGTATAAAATAAACTAAAATTTAAATATTTACAAAACAAGCAATATAGATTTCACACAGCAAGGACTTTAATTCAGTTTGAGTATTTTTTTAAAAAAAAATTCCAAGTTCAATGAGTACTATTTAAATGTTATAATAATTCCGAGTTTAAAAAAGAAACGCGTCATTTATTAAGCACTTTAACGACCGTGGGGTAAAAATTACCCTATTCAGTTTTTATAATGCGAATTGCTCCGTGAAATTTTACTAAATATATTTCAGATTTTGGGAGAGCTTTACATGGAATGCCTTGTGTTTTTCTACTATTTGACATGATTTTTCAAAGTGTCATATTTGCAGTAAATTACATTTCAAAACTCAGTCACATTAAGTACCACTGGGGTAAAAATTTATCCCAGGATATGGTAAGCTCATAAATACTTATTTATAAACTTACTGACTATGTACAATTAAAAGTAAATATTAGAAAAGTACAATTATTGTGCTATTATGCTGTGAGAAGCTGCTTGATCTAGAATATTCATTGGAATTTCTATGCATTTTGTTCTTCAAAATATTAGCTTGCTATCTGAATTTCAAAATGAAGAGACCCTAAAAAGCTGCGGCATCACAGACAATTGATTATCAATTTGCTGTCAATGAAGAATATCCTGATGGTAAGTATTGAATTTAAGAAATATATATATATATATATATATATACCACATAATTTCAGACAATTTCTTCACATTATAACCTTAGCTCGATCAATTCTTGAATGAAAAATAACATATGCACGACTCATTCATAAAACAATGATGAGGTCCTTTAGCAACGTCGTCTCAATGGACCATGGGATGGGCAGTCTAGCATCTTTGGATTTCAAGATAACTACATGATTGTGTCAAGAGCGATGATTCTGTTATCGACATTGCATTGTAGCATAGACGTTGCTGGGGAAGAATAGAGCCTCGTATTGTACAATAACTACATATTCGATCAAGCGGTGCGGGATCCAACTCTTGCGGGGAATTGCTCTCGTTGGCCATTTGCAATGTTCAGCAACATACTAGTTATTGTTTTATTTTTTAATTTGAATCTAAATTATGCTAATAGTGTGACACATAAGCATCGAATTTTTCTGCATAAAGACTATTCTTATTCTTCCCTAGGCACTAGGAATACTTCCCCTAGTTGCTCCTTTGCACCAATGTCCAAAGCCTGGCTCTATCAGGGCTAGAAGCACAACACGTTACCATGTCTGCTCCAGAAGTGGAGATAAGAAAACCCAATGAATCGGCAAAAAATTTAGTTTGAGGGCTTGCAAATATCATTCATAAGTAGTTTCGAAAAATTATTATTCTTTCTAATGAAACAAAACTATAGTGCTAAATTGAATGGAGATAAATATCTATGTACTTACTTAAGTTGTACTCTTTTATATACTTTTGGTTGCTATGTAGAAAATATATATAATATTTTTTTCATTTAAAGGAGCAAAATACTATTTAACAATGCTGAGGTAAAAAGTTACCCCAGTGGGAATTGAACTGCTGGCAATGCTGTATATATATATATATATATATATATATATATATATAGACACACAAGTAGGAAAGTGAAGAATGCAATCGTAACTTCAGCGAACAAAGAAAGATGCATTTTGAACCCAGGATCGAGGAACACCAATGATATGATTAAAATAAGAAATCAAAAATTATATTTTTGGAGTTTCATGTTTCGATGAACGTTTACATGTAAAAAATGTGTAACATAACGTCACTTAAGAAAATTTTCCCCACCAAGCATAATAAAATTCAACATATAGTCTTGTAATTTAAAAATTGAGCCATAGCATCTAGAGTCAATTTCAATTATATGATTAAATCAATTTGGAGACCTATGTTCCAAGAGAGTTCATTACTATCAAAGCAGTTTTTACCCCTTTCAAGCCAGAAATATATAACTTTACGGATAAATTTATTTGTAAATTTTCTTCTTATTTTCAACTGAAAAAAATGAAATTGAGCAAAACCTCAATTTTATTATTACATAAAATTTGGCTTTAATTAATTTTTTTAATTAAAATATAGATCTCTAAATACTTTAATTTCTCAATTAATTTGAGATATGATCTCACGCTTTAGATCATTTTGTAATTTCCGAATATGAGGAGTTAAAAAACAAATTTATTAATTCTGGAGGAATTTTCAAAGCATTAAATCATAGTTGGAAAGATTACATGAAATTTCTACATCACCTTCCAGAAGTCTTCAAATATTTTGAAAACCAAAAAAACAATGCCATATACATTAATAAATTATCAAAACCTATAAGTATTTAGCAATAAATGATAAAATTCAAGAGCTATCCTACCTTTGGGATTTATCATTGAGCCTAAAAACTGCAATAATCAAAGCAGTCTTACTGCATACAGATGTTGAATAATATAAAAATTTGCGACAAAGCAATATTTCTGGTTATACTACTGTTGGAAAGGAGAACCAAATGTTTATATTAAGAATTTAAAGCTTAAAAATATTTTATTTTTCAAACAAATGAAATATATATGCATAAACACCAAGCAATCAAAGATAAATTTGCAATATTCCTAAAAACTAAAAACACTACATTAGCTGAGGCCTTATTAATAAAAAACGCAAATATGATCCAGCATATTAAGTGTATGCATATCTTAAGAACACTTAATGTAGTAAGTTCAACAGTTTATACCCACATATTTCTACTGGAAATGATTTATAGATCGCAACCGGTTACTAATATATATATATATATATTATATATACATGTATATATATGACGTAGCAAGGTTTTTTCACAGCTACCACCCATGCTTTTTTCAATCCCGTATTGATATGAACATCACAGCAGTACATGCACGTGCGTGAATAGACGTCAATGCATATATCTATCAAATTTTTTTAATCTAGAACGGTTACATCAATCTCAAATAATTTGTATGGCCAGAAAATGATAGTTCGATTTTAAATTACAAAAACTGGTATAACTCTTTTGAAATATAACAGGATCAAATTTGTTCAGTCAACCTAAATTTTAGTGATCTTAATGAATTATGTATTAATTGATGATCTTTGAACTGTGAACATGTGATGGATGCCATTGTAAGTTTCAAACTATCGAAATAATTAATAAAATTTTGCTTCCAATCAAAACATTATGATAAAAGTACAGCTTGAATAAAATTTAGCCAAGCAAAAGAAAGTGATTTGCTAATTTTGAATAATTTAGTAGCTTAACTGGTTGCTTAGGTGTTTTTTGTTTCTTTACACAAACAGTGACGAAAATTTAAAAAATTGAATTTTAACTTAAAGCAATATCAATTTAAAGTAATTATTTAAAATTAAATTTAAAATTATGTTCACCATTCTTGGTGCAATTTTATTAAACTCTCAAAAACTTTCTGAATATGACTACAGTTTTGGCAAAATATTTTATGGTCTCAAACTTAAAATGTGTTTTAGTGAAACTGAAATACTGCTTTGAATTATTTTGTTTATGTACATGTATACATAATTTACAATAAAAGTGTGAAATTATAAATTTCGTGAAATCCCTAAAACATAGCGAATTTGTGAAATTGGTGTTTCACTTACCCAGTTTCATAAAAACATTAAAATACTTAGATACTTCATGTATTTATTGGAAAAATACTAAACCTCATCCTAACTCTAATCCCAACCCAAACTCTTCAAACTAAGTTGTTTTTGAAATTCTTAAGTGAAATAGTAATTTCATAAGCTTACTGAAATTATAGGGATTTCACGAAATTCCTAATTACACAATCTTACTGTAACATATATATTCCGAAGCATTTTGTAGAAATGAAATAATATTCGAAAGGACTGAAAATGGTGACTGACTAACGTGAAAGACTATCGCATGACCAAACAATTGAACTGGTTTTTCTAAAGGATAATCTATATTTTATTTTCAATAAAGTTGCTCTAGACCCTGTTTTTTTAACGAAAAACCGTTTCAGCCTGCTTCTGTGAAATACCGTGTACGGAACCGTTAGTGCCTAAGCCTAATATATATATATATATATATATATATATATGTGAAAGTATTAGATTACAGAGCTTCATAAATGCGACCGGTTTCGATTCAAAATCTTTATCAGAACAAATTTGGAAGGAAAATTAATTACAATTAACTATACTTAAAATTAATTAAAATTCTTTAGAAACGAAATCTATTGATTAATAAATTATGACACTTTGCAACTGAACAAATTCAGTTATAAGTAGCAATTAAATTCCAATGAAATTAAAAGATTGCGCAATATATCTTCTCTATTGCACTGAGGAAGTATCTTAAAGTCTTATATATATATATATATATATATATATATATATATATATATATATATATATAGTTGGCTGCAAAAAAATGAGACTGAACACCTATTTTTTCACGCTTTGTGGAAACGTATTGAGACGTTTTAGAGGAAAACTATAAAAATAAAAGACAACGAGAATTTTGTGAACTTTAAAATGGTCAAACAAAAAAGTTAATTCATTAAACTGGTACTTCGCAATTATTTGAAAACACTTACCAAACAAATTGTTTTGCTTTGCAAAGTTTCTACTTGATTTCTTCGGAATGGAAACGTTGGAACAGCTTAAAAATATATTACATCGCAAAATTTTATTTTACACATTTCTAAGTCATTTAATATTGACAGCACGTTTAAATTCCATTTAAAATTTGCAAATATTTCCATCTTACTAAGACCTACTGTAATCATGGGGTGACAATTTGCTGTAAAATTATCGAAAACAAGGCCAAAAAATAGAAAACAAGTCATTTTGGGTAACGCAGTCAAATGATTTGCTATTTTACACGTATCCATGCCTTTTAAGGCATCTCAATTTGTTGATAATTGTAAAAACAACACTAAAAAAATGATAGACAATAAATTTTTCTACACTTCAAAAGCAATTGTTTTATATGCTTTGAAAATGCAAAATTTAAGCTAAAAATAGCACAACTATAAATTTACAGTTTTTACTTTGAGATGCCGCATCAGTATTTATAATAATATATATTGCATTTCTTTACCTGTAAAACCCTCAAATTTGTTTGGTAAGCATTGTGTAATTTATTACTCCGTTGTGTTGTATATGTTGTGTTGTGTATGTTGTGCTGTGTTGGTTGTGTGTGAAAAACTCACACAACTGCAATCCTGGTAAACATAGTATTGTATAGAATATTTATCAATGAATTTCAAAAAACAAAGGTTGTCAACTATCATTTGAATAAATGTATGATAAGTTTGTTTACCAAAACGATGATTAGAAAGTTAAATTTTTGTTAAAAAACCATCTAAGCTTCAGGGAGATGCTATAAACGTTATATCAAGTAATGAGCACTTTGATGCTAGTTAATATAGACAATGTAGCTCAAACACAATGGGCCATCAAAAGTTTTTTCAATCAGAAAATTATAGAATTTTTTTCAATTACGCAAACAAGCAATGTACTATTCAATATCAAATTACCAACTTGCGTTGAATCGAACCGGCTCGAAAGCTGTAAGTGTATAAATTTCGAGTCGAGTTTGGTCGGGTACTCGTTTCGAAGTTTCTAATACTATTAGGGCCATAGATGTATAGGAAGTGAAAAAATGTAAAGAATATCTTAAGTCCATTCTCTATTCCTTCCTGTGAAAATTTGAGCAACTGTGCAACTCATCACATTCAAATTCTGTATTTTTCCCTATCAATCTTTCGTGAATGACTCTATTCCTAACTAACATAGTTAACTGATATTTTCATTGTGCAAATTTTGGTTATAACAGGGTTTAAATGCTACAATAATGACCTAGAATTCTTGTTTAATTTGCTTGCACTTTGTTTAATTTGCTTTCACCGAAAACCATGTGTTAAATTTGGTTGCACTACTGATTAATTTGCTTGAATTTTTGCTTAATTCAGCTGAGAAAAGGTATACTTGTTTGCTATTTTATTGCTTTTGGTTGTTTACATACGTAAACCATATGATAAGATATGCAAATTAAATGATGGTTAGAAAAATCCACAGCAGTGAAAAGCGGTAATCTACATAAAAATCTATGTAAAAGCATCATCAAGCTTAGAATGCTGTTTGACACTATACTAGCGATCATTGCAATGTGTGGATCATTTTTTAACATGTTATCATACATCACCATAGTGAAATTTTCTCAAGCATATAATCCTCAGTCAATATTTCTAATCAAATACCTTGCACTTGCAGACACTTTGTCTTTGATCTTTGATGCAAGTGGTGAATATGTGTATACTAAGATAACAGACCCTACATTTTGTTTTGTATATGAAGTCGCTGATTACGTTACTACCTATTTTACATTTATCATTGTCGCTGTGATCGCATATGAAAGGAAAACAGCAATTACCCGGCCATCGTGGTATCGGGGGTACATTATTAACTCGTCCTTGCTGCGAAATGTTGTGCTATGTTTAATGTTTTCAGCAACTGTTGCTATCTCTTGCGTTATATTCTTTGTAAGAGGTAATGAGGTATACGGTTTATGCAAAAAAGGCTACAAATCAAACATTGGATATTTCATTGGCATACTGTTTTTCTATGCACCTGCAATATTTGTTTTCTATTTCAATGCTGCCTCCGTTTTTAGTATCTACAAGTCAAGGGAGTCGACTAGAAAATATTCCGAAATAGAAATGAAGGCTATGAGAATGCTATTTACTGTGTCATTAGTGTTTATGTTTGTTTTAGTTATTGCCTTTATATGCAACTGTTTGGCAATGCAATACCCCAACTTACACAAAACATACTTTGCAGTTATAGACTTCTTGTTTGTTTCTAACAGCTCAGTAAACTTCTTATTATATTGTGCTTCTTCAAGTGAGTTTCGACAGAATTTTTTCTCATTGGTGCGAAAAATGTTTTGTTTAAAGCCTATATCCTAATTTAAATAAGCTCATACAGTAATGTCTTTTGAAATAAATAAATTTGAAATCACTTAAATTATTCAAAAACGACTTACACTAAAATATTTAACAAAAATAAGACTTTGGAATACATTACAAGAAAGCTACAATTACGTATTTCCAAAATTGAAAATTTTAATTTTCTTAATTAACTAGCGCATTTAAAATAATATAAATCCTTGCTTGATGGATAAAAATTATTCAATAAATCCAGTGATTGATGGCGTCTAACTGTTTGATTGATCGCTTTAGTTTTTCTATTTTTCCATTTTCAAAATATATTTCATCCAGGAATAAATCTACTTTGCCAGGTGTGTAAAAATGCAGGACTTTTCGAGTTTGTTTTATATATAATGCTTCAACATTCATGCTTACATCTAATGAGAATCTAAGTAGGAATTACGTAAGCAATTAAGCCTTGAAATTTGTGCATGGTTAGTTTCACAAGTAGCAATTACGTTTTAAAATCTTGAACCAGATATGGGTAATTCTTTCCTTGAAACAGCCTGATTTGGAAATATATAAATACACAAAGATTTATAACAAGTTCATGATTGCGCTACAAATGCCCTCAATGTATTTAAGATTGGTATACGTCATAACGTAAAAAAGGAGAATTCTTCGAATTCACATTCCACATGCTTAAATTTTTTCAGTGTGTCATAAAAACGTGAATGCAAAATTTGGAAGCACTTAGACAACATTTAGAAGTCACTCTAAAATTTACTTTTTTAGTAAAGCTGTTCATTTTCAGGTAAAAGCAATTGTCTCAGAGGTGGAATTCTTTCACTCTGCATTCTAAATCTTAAACCTCTCTCTTGGGACTTTTGTATATAACCAAGCATGTATTTAAAACAGAACATAAAAATGTCTTCGATTACCATCGATATCAGAATTTAGTCAAAAATATAATTAAACAGAGTTTTAAAATTCAAGTGGAAAAAACCCTATAAATGTAATTATATACCAATAATACTATTATTTTCATATATGCAGCATAAAAAAAATGGGTATTTTCATGAGACTCTTTATTTAAAAATAGCACTAA
>CABFPE010000443.1:535510-546156 GCA_900660155.1 Hofstenia miamia
TATATATATATATATATATATATATATACATAAGAAAAAAACATTATTTATCTAAAACTCCATTTTTCCAAATTCTTTTTGTTTCGAAATTTAAGATTACTTGGGTCTAAAGTTTCTTAGGTATTTATTTCAGCACTACAAAGTTAAAATTAAAGACAAATATAAAATATCATTTTTTGCAGTCGTAGTATACCATGGTTATATCTATTATATGACAGTTTTCGGAATTTTTAAGTAAAAGGGAAATGATTGCTAAATTTTGACTTTATTGACTTATGATAGACTTTGTAATTACAATAATGCATGAATTTTATTGAAAATTGAGGACTGAAGAGTGAATATAATTTTTAACTGCATCATAGAAGCATGTTTAACATCAAAATAAAAGAAACAACTGTAACCTTACAGAAATGTTACATATCGCCAGTTTATTAAAACTGCAATTGATCTTTCGACTTTGATCATAAATGAAAAGGAATGAATTTCATTATCATGACTATTGCGTTAATAAGAAATAAATGCACCCAATGGGCACATTATAAAATCTGATTTTTTAATAAAAAATCTATAAATAGCTCGTTGTTGTGAAAGTATTTTTGATTAAATTTTGTGCTCTAATCAGTCATATAATTGTAACTGCATGATTAATAGACCTTTCTTCTTAAGATTCTAGACATCGTACAGAAATATTTAAAGTTTTCATATTGACCCGGAGGGTTGAATAATATACGCGTACTTTTAATTAAAATACCGAACAATTTATAGGCAAGACACCGCAATATCGGTATACCGCCGGGCCCTAACACTTACTATTCACAATCTGTAGTTGCATACTATAACACGCATTGCAGAACACATTGATTGGCATGGGAGTATTTGCGCTTTTCCCCCGTAACTTCAGGTTTTAAAAAATTCTGACTTACAAACAGCATTTATAATTTCTAATCAAATTTTTGCCTTATATTTCTGTCATTTTTATTAAATTATCCTGTTAATTTTGGACTTCACATTTAAATTCTTTGTGTACATACATATAACAGAAAATGGTAAATAGACCAAAACTTCTTCTCTGGTTAAATTGATTACAATAGAATTCAAGTTAGTTCAATTAATTTAGATTTTAAAGTAGGGACGTAGACACCCAGGTAATGTTGGGAGCCTATGGCATGGTTGGAGGAAGGGGGACATAAAAAATCGTCGCCATCAACTCCAGAAGTCATTTCACAATTTATCAGTGTAGGAGTTTCTTTGGTATGATGTCATTGAAATTACTTCTGTTACAATTAATAACAATAATTAGGTAATGTTTCAATAATTAGCATTATCATACTACGCCCTACATTCCGATATTGAAATTATATTATTGGCATCTACAACATGTATATTTCAAGGACGGTAAGAATCAAAGAAGAAACGTGATTAATACACAAAACACGAACTGCAAAGCAATATGGAACAGAATCAGATGACATCAACAAGCTAATAAGCTAACTTACTATTCACCCTGAGCAGGCGTTTGGGATTCAATCTGGGGACCTGACCCCCTTACCTGTGCCACTATTTTGAAATTTCACTCCAGTAATCTCCACACAAAGTAAATTACTTCCTATTGTATGTTAGATTTATTTGTAATATGCTACAAGTGGCATTGCACCTCATAACTTCAGAAAAGTTTACTTGGTGGGAAATGTGTCTTAATTGAATATTACTTGCTAATGAATGAGAAATATCGTTATATCATAGCTATATTTATCATTTCTTCTTTACATTTTTTTCAGTTAAATGTCTTTACAATATTGGTATATTTATTTCTACATGGCAATATTCGCTGGAGGAACCCATTTCCAATTTTGCAAAATTTTAGTGCTTGCAAGCCTAATGTCACCAATGAAAAACCTGGAAGTTGCACACGTAATGCACATGAAACAAGTAAAGTGATTATATTAACGTCTTCATTACTTTTTTCAATTCTTATTACAATCTGGTTTCAAAAAACTAAAGCTTGGAAATTGTTCCTTCTCAGCCAACTGTTTCACATTTACGGATCAATAATGTTAATAGTATTTCGTGCAAGATTCGTAGAGTTAGTGCTTCTCTTTGTGATTGGTTGCGCAGAATGTCTATTTCAAGCAACAATTCCTGTGCTTACGAACCACTATTCTAAAGCGTCTGTCAATGCGTACTTCTGCGGTATTTCTGCGGGGCAAATGCTTTCTATGACATACATTTATTTAATATATTATGGGTTAACATTTCCATATAGAGTCAGACTTATTTTCGCGATCGTGATAGTATCGTCTGTAATATCAATTCTGATCTTTAAGTTTATGCTTAAGCAACCAAATTACAATTGTGGCTCCGAAAATACTAGTGTTGAGTGGATCACAGATTCCGGAAGTTCGAGTACATTTAAGTTCAGTCGATACATAACTTTTGAAGGGATCAACTTGATCAAATCAATTCGTTCAATAATGGGAAAGATTTTTGAAATATTTTTAACAATGGCTTGTGCATTTCTTGTGAGTGACTGTTTGATTGATACACTTGTTGTAAAGTGCAACAAGCAGATGCAAAGTTCGTGCGGCGCCCAGTACATATTTCTGTACATTCTTTTTAACGTAGGTTTCTTCGTTGGATGCCACTTTTCAGTTAACAATCTCACAAATAGAATTAGCGTCCTCTGTGTATTTCAGGTCCCACTGATATTGTTTATAACTGCTAAGGCTGCCTTTCCCGCAAGGATTGCTGTCCAGTGGCTTGTGCAGTTCGCTGTTTCGTTTTCTGGATTTTTTGCAGGTATATCGTCTGTTTCTTCATTCTTTATAGTAAGAAAAGAATTTGATGATTTAAAAATGCGAGAATCAATAACATACTTTGTAACCATAGTGATAGCTTTTGCTAACATTTTGGCGGTTTTCGTTGGTGGCAATGTCAAATATGGGATTTGTAGAAATATTATTAGAAGTATTTTTAAGATGCAATCTCAATAGCTTATAAAATATGATATTTCATGCTGAACTTTTACAAGTTGATATATTCAGAATCTCCTTGCTGAATTTAATATGCTTTTTAAAAATATGGGCTACACGAGGAATGCATTTACCAATCATGAGATTTTTAGGAAAAATGCATTTCAAGTGAAAATTTTCAACTCAGGAATAGGGGTTGAGATAGTCATTTGTGATACTATCAGCACAACCATCTACCATTCGAAATAAATCGAATATGTCAGAGTAAAAATTCTTATTTCACTGTATTTACTTTTATGATTCCTCAGCGACTAAGGTACTCATGGAGATTACTATTATATATATATATATATATATATATATATATATGTCAATTGCTGAAGCACAGAAAATATTCTACAATTTGTTAAAGGCGCTAATGCATTTAATCAGAGAAGACATTTGCATGATTAAATCGTATCTTCCACATCAGGGCAATTGGGATTTCCTCAAAGATCAAAAATTCGAACACAAGGTATCGGTTCTTTGATTCATTTGAAATTTAAACGCTTTATCTCAAACATAAATGTGGCTTTTGGTCGAGGTAATTCATATTGACACCACTAAAAAAGCGCCATAAAACTTGATTTGATATATGGGGACAATATATTATATATATCTGCATTCGGTGACTCCATCAGATTTGCTTTCAAAATTTGATGTTTTTAGTTGTCACCGAAAAGTTTTTGATAATAAATTGTCTCTCATTGTAGAACAAATATGTAATTCCTATAAGAAACTCATAAATGCTATAATCAGACATGATAATCTGGATCTAGGTAATTTCTGAATTGGTTTAAGTATCTAACTAGAGAAGTCATGTCTTATATCTTTTTCAACAAAAATTTATAAAATTATAATTCAAATTCAACTCTTAGTTATGTAGCAGTTTCATTTTGTTTTTTCAAAGCATTTGTAACAAATAATCTAATTAGTTACATTTTTTCAATGCTAATTGTTATTTGTAAAATTGTCTGAAAAAATGTCAAAATGTTTTTGAAATTCTTTGTAGCTAGATTGTTAGTGTTTATGAGGCGGGTACCATCAGCAAATTGATTTTAAAATGATTTACATGTTTAATTAAGGTGCTTACATATATTGCAAATAAGCTAAACCCTATTACTTTGTCTTGAGGAGCTCTCCGATTAGTTGGAATATAGCATAATGATTTCCAGCAGTTGAATTTTTTTCATAATGAAGACAAAGTCACATATAACGATATAATGAAGAAAATCCTAACTTGAATTTTTAGTAGAAATACTTCTTGTTAAGCATAATTCAAGATATTCATTAAATGTGCGAGTATTTGTTACCTAAATTTAACCTAAACTTCCAAATGTATATACTTTATTAATTTATTCATTTCATTCACAACTCCTGTTATTGAAAGGTTTGTAGATAAAGTTGGACGGCATAGGATTTTGTCTTTCTAAGTCGCATCAGCAGTGTGCCTGAAAGGCCCACTTTTGGGCTCTAAAATTCTTTACAGCCCTGAAAGCATTCCTCCCCTCCCCATGAAACATATGCTTATGACATTCTTAGTACATATATATTAAGCAGTTATTCTACTTTTCTGCAGGGGTAGGCAATATTTAATTGATTTTACAATTATGGCAATAATTGTAAATCGATTAATCTATTAAATACATTGGAAGGAAAAAATATATATATATATACTTTTCTCAATAATTCTTCAATGAACAATCAAAATTTTGAAAAAAACCTCGTTGAACTTATGTACAGCTCTTTCGTCTAGCAAGTTGAAGTGGTACACCTATTGATGTTGCTGGAATATAACTTCAAATAAATTTCATATTAGTAAAATTTCAAAAACCAAAAAACACTTAAAATCATTTGAATAATTCATAAGTTGTTAATAATTAACATGGGGTTATATATATATATATATATATATATATATATATATAGAATAGTTCCCTTTCTCAGAAAAAATGCTGAGTGCGCCCCTGGGTCTAATAGAGGTTTCGTTTCAGAGGACATACAACAGACAGTGACCTCAATTATATGATAGTAAGATACTAGTACATGAATATAGGCAGCAGTCATTCTATAATATATTTTACTTCGATTTGATCTTCCACTGTGAAAGTTATTGAATATTTACACTTTATTATAAACCGAATATTTTCTTCTGCAAGATCGAATAATAAAAATTTTCAGTCATTCAAAGAAATATTAATAAAATCCACACAATAGCATTGCTACTGATAAATATAAAAGGCACTTCAAAAACTCACATTAATTTTGAAATAATTGTACTGCAGTTCACAGTAGAATATCATTAACAATCATTACAAAACTTTACTGCAAGAACACAACATGTAAAATAATGGATATAATATAGTTCAATACAATTATCAACACATGGCAGTTCAGAAAGAGTTAAACTTTGTATTCCCAATTTAATAAATTTTACATTTTGGTTAAATTGGTCTCTATTATGAATTCTCCAGTTGTTATAATTCAAAGGAACAGTTTTAAAATGTGGGTCTTAATACCCATCCCTGCCTTTCAAAATGCGCTTTCAATGTATTAACCTCTAAACCGCTTTATATATATATATATATATATATATATATATATATATATATATATATATACATCGTATGCAAATTTCTATCAATGTGTTCAATGAAAAACTATTGTAGTCTTACTTCTCAATTAACATAAGCTGTTCCTGCGAGCAGAATTTTGAACTTGGATAACATTGATTAAATTATAATTTTGAGGAAATACTAAAATTACAACGTTTGACGTAAAATATTCATTAACATTAACGTTTATGCAAACTTGTCAACGAGCCAAAATTTCCAATCTGGGCTCGGCTCGTTTAAATTTTGAGTAAGTTCTGCTCGTCTCGGCTCGGCTCCTGACATAAAATCTTTCAATGAGGCTCGTTTTAGCTAGAAATTAATTTTATTAAAAATATTTATTAAAAAATTTTTAATCTCCTTATACAGTACATCTCATTTCTATTGAATTATGCAAATCTAATTTAACGAAAATGGGACGAAACATTTACATTAAAATATTTAAACGGCAACGTAAGTGTTTATTTATTGACAAATCAGGTATCAACTAGAGACCAGAAAAAGCAGGGGCAAACATTAAATAACATTTAAAATTTTCCTTAGTTCAAGCATGAATTTTTGTTGGTTTGTGTATAATAACAAATTTATTCGTTGAATTTAGAAGATATATTGAATTTATTAATTCAAAAAAACTCATGTTCACTTTTATGAGATTGTTTCCTTCGAAGAGTGCTAATTTTAAGTAATTAAATCTGTGAAATATTTATATTTAAATAAAAAAGGATATTTTGCTTAAAATATTGTTTTTCGAGTAAAAAGATTGATTTGAGGAGGAAAGCTGTGGTTAACCACTAGAAAGCATTTTACTACGTAGATAAAGATATTATGGAATAATATAAATAGTTTATGACTTACACAAGCTTAGGAAAAATGTGTGCTACATAAAAAAAGTTTTTAAATTGGACAGATGAAGGAAAATCTGATATTAAGTTTTCTAGTTCTTTTTAAGTGACAGGCCTGTCCCTTGATCAAATAAATGCATCTTACTCTAAATTTGTATGCATGAGCAAGCGTGTAAGTGGGCTGGGTGGTACAAGCTACTGGCATACTCGTCCCATATTGGTAATGGGTTGGACAGGCCGAAAAAATCTTTCAAATCTGTTGAAGAATTTATATCTCTGGGGAAATAAAAGCATCCCCAAACTGTCGTTAACTGTTATCCGATTTTGGACTTTACTGTTCTTTTCATTTCAATGTCAATTGCTACTAAAAATATTATATTTTCTGATGACGTAATTTAGATAAATATTGTTAATGACGTACACTTATCATTCAAATCTGGATAATTAGTAAATTAATATTTATTGGTCATACATCCGTTACAACTTCAGATTTATTTGCCATTGTAAAATAGACAATGCATGTATATTTTATGCTATTCAAATGCCTAAATTTCTTGTGAGTAGGTAAGTATTGGAATAGCATTTCTTCTGCCAATGAAGAATGTTATAATAGATTTTGTAATACTTGAATCGAGATTGAATTCCTTGCAACAATTTCCCAAAATTTCAAGAGATTGAAACTTAAGGTCTACTTCAATCTCATGTGTAATGTATCAGTGTTTAATGCCAGTTGTATCGACTTCTAGCGCAAATGCAATTAAAAAAAAGAATTCAAACCCTACGCATGAGCATTTACTATTGAAATTCATTAAAAAGGTTTTACAAACAGGAAAATTTCAAAGAATTGAAAACTTTTATAATTCCACTTATCAAGTTATAAAATAAAGAATAAATATAAAAATTATGTTGCCATATTTAAATTGATAACTTATTACTAGGCTTGATTGTTTAAAATGCCTATGCCCTAGAGTTTTTTTGATTGAACAATCGAATTGTAAGTACCTGCATACATTTTTTAAAGCCATGGTTACTGAATACTAAAAAGGAAAATGTGTTTTGTTAACTACATAGTGTTAATAACCAGCCTCAAATGTCCCGCTGTGGCGCATTATAGTTCACGGAAAACTGAAGTAATATATAGATACTCATTTTATGAATATACAGACTTGTTTTATTTGCCTTGATAAATCTTTATGACTTTAATAGACGATTAAATTTTTGCAAATATGCGGAAATTTACAACTACTTCATAATAAACTCTAATAATTTTGACATTTACAACTTGTAAGGTTTCTTATCATATATTTGAAAACATTTCTTCAAACAAAGATACGCTAGCAGCTTTAATGCAACGGGAATTAATATATTATTCTAAGGAAAATATAAAATAATTAACATAAGGAATTTTGAAATACCTGTTTTTAGATATTGACAATTATGTGATAAATTTTAGTTTTTCAAACCTAGTTAGTTATACATTTTATAAGAATTGCTCCAAGCCTATTACAAACGCTGATGACTTGCAATTTTACAGCATCCTTTATTATAGTCAAAATTACAACAGCACACCACAAAGCCTTTCCTACTCCAAAGCTGCATCAAACCAAATTGTTTCTTCATTTCAAAAGCATGATGTCTGATTCAATTCCTCTTTTGCTCTATATCCCTATGACCTACGACATAGTCAATCCACACATTTGCAGGACGTTTTAGTTTTCTCAATTATTCTTCAATGAACAATCAAAGTTTTGAAAAAAAACTCGTTGAACCTATGTGCAGCTCTTTCGTCTAGCAAGTTAAATTGGTACACCTATTGATGTTGCTGGAATAAAACTTCTGTGCTTCAAGTAAATTTCATATTAGTAAAATTTCAAAAACCAAAAAACACTTAAAATCATTTGAATAATTCGTAAGTTGTTAATAATTAATATGGGGTTAAAACACTTTCGTTAGCAATCTGTATCTATACTTTTTCAGATACAAGTTAGATTTAGTTTGGTATATTTAGTAATAAATTTCCATTTTCAATATGGATCGAAAGTTGACAGTGGTATCGTTTTAGATGCGCCTTATAAATCGTAGTTACAAATCAAAGTTACGACGAATTAAATATTTTAATTAGTTATATTCTACAGAGTTACCAACCTAGTTGGTACACAATAATCCCCACTTCCATTTAAATATTTTTGTAAAAAAGATATGCGAGAGTTATTTATATATCAATTGAATAAATCAATAGATATATTCATGGGGATTTAAATAAGTAATGATTTCGCAATGAGCTTCCCACCTTTCACTTAATGTTTCAGCATTAATTTCTCTGCAAATTATAGTAGAAAATAAACTTTTTATGAATTCAATATTTCATTGGAAACATATGTATATCAAAAAGTTCAGTGAACATTACTTACCAACTTAAGACATACGAAATTCAAATTCGAAATTATTTGGAAAAAATATGAATTCCCATCGGTTCTTTGCAAACATACGATTAATCTAAATTTTAGTAATAGAATATGGCTTTAAGGATATATATATATATATATATATATATATATATATGTGTATGTATATATATATATATATATATATATTATGAAAAAACAACGAAAATTTTAATTGAGGTGACTTTCGGTAATTACTGCACCATCTTCAGTCAAAAACAAAAATTATTTGGTGGTAAAAATATAAATTTACAATCATTAATTAAATTAAACTAAAATAAGTGAAGAGTTTGATGATATTTTGTATTTAAATTAGGTTTCTCTTCCTTAACATTAATTGATTCTGCGATCTTGGTGCATTTGTGTTTCATTAAAATATTAAAGTCAGACGTTGATGCTTTATGTATTTTTGAGTGCATATAAATTTCGGATTGTAAGTGTCCATAGAGATCCTCCTGAATTCGTGTCTTCAAATGTCTTTTGGTTTCACCAATGTAGAAGCTGTCAAGCTTCTGGCAATTATATTTATAAACAATTGTTACGTAACAAAGATCCAATTAAAAAACTTTTGGTTTCATCAATCATTATTTTTTTCAAGGAATCACCCATACTATATCATTTATTTTATTAAAAAGTAAAAAAAATATCTTTTAATTTTTTTACATGTACTATAGATGCAGTGTATAAACATTTCAATTATAAACTACACAGTACCAAACACAAAAAAGAAAGAGTAGGGGTGCGTATACATGTTATCAAATTTAACTGAAAGACGCAATATTAATCAATTTTAAATGAATTTAAGATATTCGTATTTTGATAAAACTTCAGGGATGATTAAACTTCATATTTATAATTTAAATATATTACGATTAATAAAAAAATTAACTTACGAAATTCCATAGATTAAGCAAATTTACAAAAAGATAAATAAAATTTTAATTGTTTTTTGAAAAGTTTTTGGTACAAATTTATGTCCAAACCAATTAGCGGCTCTAGAAGCCGAAAATATTTAAAATCAAATTTATAATCTTTTACAAGCTCGCACTCTCGCGTTTTCTATGTGAACGCAACTATTCGTTAAACATGTGTTAGAAAATAATGTTCGCGCTAGGCTTTAATTAGATTCCGAGAAATGTTTCTGTTTATTGCTCGCTCATTAACTTAACTGTTTAAATCTCAAGCAAGCCCAAGATCGCACAATTCCGCTGTGTGAACATCCTGGCTTTAATACGTTGCTAGAAAATATCGCACGTTATATGTGCGGACACCCAAGATTTAAAGATAGCGCAAGCTCGCGTTCTCTGTGAATGTCAAAAGATCGCTCTAGCAAGCACAATCTTTCTGTGAGAATGCACCTTAAGAATTTGCATGTAAACTATTTTGATTAGCTGCTCATTTTCGCAATGGAATTGATGTACACTTTTCCCACAAATTTGATATTTTTTAAAATGGTGCACGAATTATTGCAATTTTAGAATTTGAAAGTTGAAAATGTAGAGTAGAATCTTTGCACCCTTTCCTACAATTTCTATTGTTTTCTAATACCGTAATAATTGTAATCAATAAATTTTGAAAATCAGAGATAGAATTACTTAATCGGATTAACCGGCTTCTGCAGATTAATCGGACCGGTTTACCCGGTATTATCCTGACCGGATTAACCGGACCGGATCCAGCACTAATATATACATACATACATATATAATATATATATATATATATAGTAGTAGTAGTAGT
>CABFPE010000443.1:555356-568807 GCA_900660155.1 Hofstenia miamia
AATTGGTCCTAATAACATCTCTTCATTAAATTGGGTTAGATATTTATCTGAAATTTGATTCACTTCATCAAATTTGGAACGCGATGTTTTAATGTCTTTTAGTTGACGTTTTTAGTGCCCAACTAATACTTTCTTCTTCAAAGGCTTCAAACAATAATATTTGATGCTGGGCAATGGGCATGTGTTGTAGCCATTATGATTGCATCCATTTCATTCAAAATCAAATACACATATGAGGTTACTCATTAATGTGATTCCATGTAATTATCATAATGATGAATCAGAATAAAGTATCAGAAGTTGTAAATTTTGAACAGAATAAACAATGGTTCTAAAATTTTGTCTTGCATCTTTCTATTACTCTCCAAGAAAAGTAACGTATCATTCACATCATGGGGTACTTTATATGATCACCTGTATAAACAAGCAAGCTTGGCAGTTCTCGCAACAAGTGTGAGCCAATTTTTCAAAATTTCAAGTATACAGCTTTATAAAGAACCCGAGCTGTATAATTTTTCTGACGAGTGCCTTGCTGAGAATTTGTTACATATAAGTGTGTGCCAGAGTATATAATTTTTTCAATCCATTTCTTAACAATTTGAATATTGGAATATTCCCTTTAAGCTTCTTGAGATGCAATTGATCCCTACCTGTACAAAGAGATAGGTAAATATAATTTCAAATAGCTATATCGTAGCCAAAGCTTTCTATTATTAAAGCAATTTATATTTTAGAAGCCACAGAAAAGGGAGATTTAAAAGCCGCGTTCTATATATTGCAAAATTCCTCTAAGATTTCCTACCCTTAGAATTTTTAAGTTGCTGCTGGTATTGATGGCTCATATTTCACAGACTTGATTCTGCGGAAAAACAGTTATATTATTTTTGAGAGTATGGAAATATTTGGGAGTAATTGTGATTTTTACAACAGTATTAGATTAGTATGAACATTGAGAACAAAGGCATGCCAATTGTTGGCAAATTGCGGGAAACCTGAAAGTTAATTGAAAGGTAGTCGAAGGATGGAATTTTCACCACATTTTCCATTCCATTCATCAAATGCAAAACTTGCCCCTCTTCTTTGTGCGAAGAGGCATCCGAAAAGGAATGTATAGATTTTTATTTTGCTTATCATGCAAAATTAATGATTGACGTTCAAATTACCAACGCTTCGTATTTATTGCCAACATTTTCTAAAATCTAAAAAATGTTGAATGTTTTAATTCTCATATGTATGCCTTTATAGCAAATCAAAAGCTCATTCATAGAAGCGTAAGTCTGTTTTATTAAATCAGACTAAGGCATGGTGGAACTTTTCAGCCTCAAGAGGATTAAATTTCTGCTTAATGAAACAATAACACTATAAAAATCCTTCGCATTGTGATTCAAAATATTAGCAGCTGAGCCAATCAAGACATGAAAAGGAATATTAATGAACTTATATCAAAAATTCAGAAATACGAGATGAAACAATTAATCAATTCTCGAAATTTATTGATAAACGAGGTCAACAATTACGCTCGAAATATATCGACATTTATTTTTAAATGCTTTATAATTGCTGCAGTTGGCAGCAAATTAATGGTTGCAGGGGACATTGGACATACATATTTTTACAGTAAGGGCAGCCTAAGTTTACAACTGAAAACGTATTTGTGTAATTTACTAAGCCATATATTATAAATGAGTGCAGAACATCGATCTAAATATTTAGCCGCTGCATGACATTTTGCTAATAACAAAATTCTAAGCTTGACGTAATAATGTCTTCATTATTTAATTTATGAATATCAATCTGTGTTTTACACCCAAAATTTTATTGTATGCAAACTGTTAGGTTCTTTCTAAGTTTTTTATCTCGGTTTCGACATACTTAAAAACCGTTATTACAAATAAAACCTAAATATTTTAATAATTATATTTGATCTGTTTTGTTAACACATTGATATATTCTTTCGCTTTGGGTACTTATTGCTACTGATTTGCAGAACAAACTATCACCTGCATGCATTTATAAATAGAGTAGGGCTGTCATTAAAAAATTATTCTGAAGACTTCTATAGAGGATTTGCAACCTAAATATGTTAAATATGTGGGTAGTGAGTTCCTCATCTTTTACTTCATACTAATATGTGACACTCCCAAGTTAATTGCAAAACTTTTTTCCTGAAATAGAAAATTTGAAAGGAATTCACCATTACCATCTTTGGTACACAGAACTCTCTCAATTGGATCATTCATATTGACCGTATGATTAGTAAGCGCAGTGAGAACAATAGAATCACATTAATCTGAATCTGTCTTTATAAATTAGTTAACTACTGAAATAATTGTTAATAATCCTCTTATTATTTTTGTTATCACTCGGACTTTCTGTTCAAAAGACAAATGTTGACAAAGTTAAGTTTTGCAGAATAGTATACTTTCTCAATTCTGAAGCACGATCAAGAGCAATATTTAATGTAAGCTGTCAATTTTGAAAGTAAAATGAGCAATTATGGCTGAGATAGACTTCGGACTGTTTCTCATTGTCTCTATGTTATATTTATATCTCAAATTTATTTTTCCTTGTGCACATGATATGGTTTGTCCAAATTGTGGTGAATTCCGGAAAGATTTCCTTTCAAGGTCAATTAAAAAAAATGTGAGATGCTCACCAAATAATGTCAAAATCGTTTTTGAATCAGCGTATCCGCAATTTTATGTAAATTTTCATAGAAATTACAACACCGTTTCAACTTGTGTTTGAGAAAGCGTAATTATTATTTCAGAAACTTAAATTGTATTTCAAAAAATGTAAATTGCATTTCAGAAAATGTTGCAAAAGTGAATTCTCCAAAATTTTAATTGATTCAATTCATAGCGAGTTACATTTAAAAACACATTATTGTTAATTATTTTAGTTACCTTGTATGACAAAGTATTACCTGTTAATCTTGGAAGGCTTCTGTTTTTAATTTAATGTCTATTTTTAAAAGCAGTACAAATTATTCAGTAAAAGTGTTCAAACAAATACATTCTGAAAAATCATAAGAAATAATATTCATGGAAAAATACACTCAGACGTCTAATCTCACACCATCAATTTCGAGAACGAAGTACGTNATATTTTTACAGTAAGGGCAGCCTAAGTTTACAACTGAAAACGTATTTGTGTAATTTACTAAGCCATATATTATAAATGAGTGCAGAACATCGATCTAAATATTTAGCCGCTGCATGACATTTTGCTAATAACAAAATTCTAAGCTTGACGTAATAATGTCTTCATTATTTAATTTATGAATATCAATCTGTGGTTTACACCCAAAATTTTATTGTATGCAAACTGTTAGGTTCTTTCTATGTTTTTTATCTCGGTTTCGACATACTTAAAAACCGTTATTACAAATAAAACCTAAATATTTTAATAATTATATTTGATCTGTTTTGTTAACACATTGATATATTCTTTCGCTTTGGGTACTTATTGCTATCACCTGCATGCATTTATAAATAGAGTAGGGCTGCCATTAAAAAAATTATTCTGAAGACTTTTATAAGGGATTTGCTCATGTACATACTTTTAGATCACAAAATATTTCTTGACAATTCTTATATCAAGCTTCAGTAGATGATTTGCAAAAACCAGGCAACCTAAATATGTTAAATATGTGGGTAGTGAGTTCCTCATCTTTTACTTAATACTAATATGTGATACTCCCAAGTTAATTGCAAAACTTTTTGCCTGAAATGGAAAATTTGAAAGGAATTCACCATTACCATCTTTGGTACACAGAACTCTCTCAATTGGATCATTCATATTGACCGTATGATTAGTAAGCGCAGTGGGAACAATAGAATCACATTAAGCTGAATCTGTCTTTATAAAGTAGTTAACTACTGAAATAATTGTTAATAATCCTCTTATTATCTTTGTTATCACTCGGACTTTCTGTTCAAAAGAGAGCCCGTTTCAACTTGTGTTTCAGAAAGCGTAATTATTATTTCAGAAACTTAAATTGTATTTCAAAAAATGTAAATTGCATTTCAGAAAATGTTGCAAAAGTGAATTCTCCAAAATTTTAATTGATTCAATTCATAGCGAGTTACATTTAAAAACACATTATTGTTAATTATTTTAGTTACCTTGTATGACAACGTATTACCTGTTAATCTTGGAAGGCTTCTGTTTTTAATTTAATGTCTATTTTTAAAAGCAGTACAAATTATTCAGTAAAAGTGTTCAAACAAATACATTCTAGAGATAACTGAAAAATCATAAGAAATAATATTCATGGAAAAATACACTCAGACGTCTAATCTCACACCATCAATTTCGAGAACGAAGTACGTTGACATAAATTGATTATTAAAATTTATGTTTTCTGAAACACAATTTATGAATTTTAGATACAATTCACATTTTTTGAAATACATTTCTGAAAGTCAATATATTTATTCTGAACTGAAAATTGTGGAAGTGTAGTGGATGAAACGATTGCTTAATGAATACACCACATTACAAAAAACCCTAATAATTTTTACTAAAAATGAAATCTCAAGGTTTAAAGATATCTTTTTGGTAATTATTTACTTAGACAACATTGTAGGGCTCTCTCGTTCTCGATTAGCGAACATTAGTAAGCATAAATTGGATCCATTGACAAGTTTCTATGAAGTCTTGGAATGAAGCAACGTTCATTCATTAAACAGGTGTTAGGGTGTTTGCATATTTATGAAAAAACCTCATACTAATGTTTATTAAAATATTAAAATTTCGGAAATGTCAAATATTCTAACAAATTTACATTATAAAGTGGAAAGGCTTTTTTGAAAAACCGTTTCTGTAAACAATAAAAATGAAATGAAATGTCTAAAGCACGTATTGATGAATTACGTTTTACTCATAATTGTAAAGATGCCGAAAAATTTATATCCAAGTCCAAACATAATGTTAAGACATAATAACCAATAAAAAATTTCACTAATCCAATTGCAACTATTTATATTTCCCACAAAGATGCCTTTGCTTTTATGATTTAATACGAAACCATAATTTTAGTCATTTAATGGTAAACAAGAAATTATTCAAATTAAATTTTTACGTTGCTTCTATTGCTAACTTTTGAAATACAGAAAAATATTTTATATTTGTACTAACTGTAGCTTTTTACTTTTGTTTTTTATTAAAAAATTATTAAATATGTAGTTTCTTATTGTTATGCAACCACTAGTTTTTAGGAAATCACGCTTTCGATTATAAACTGCGTAGCAAGTTGCAACGACATAAAACCTAATTTTTCGAAACACCCATGCTTCTAAACAATGGTGAACTAGGTAGCTTTATCACCTGTTTTTATAGAAAATTTTTCTTGCATATGCGCCATGTTAATGTTTATGTGTGCTTTAAATTTGTAAATTCTTAAGTTTATTGAAAAACTAATTAATACCTAATGATTATTGTACTGTTAATAATCTGCAACACATATATTATTAGATTTCAAAAAGTGATTGACAATTCAAATTCTTTCTGAAAAGAAAACTGCAAATGCCTATATAAGTTGAAACTGCTAAGAAATTGAAATATTTTCCTGAATCGTGATTATTTTTCACTATAGGATTTTTAGCAACTTATTATACACATAATTACATTTATTTCTCATAGAAAAACTTCAAACTTACAAAAATGTGAATTTTTCATTAACATAATTTTTAGGTTTGTTCCACCTACCAGTATGTGCAACCATCAAATAAATAAAAAATATGCTAAATTTAGGAATTTTAATTAGATTGAGAAGAAACTTTTGTGCGTTATCTATTTTAGCCGCACAAATTGTTTTAAGATGTTCTCTTAAGTAGCGTGCACACCTACAACTTTGCGCACAACTTTTTGGGTAATTATAAAGTTCACCGCTAAAATTTTTGCGAATATTTTTACAAATATACAATATTTACTCTAAGAATTGGTCTAAGAAGTAAATAGTTTCCCTAAGAAACGCCTTTTCTCAGATTGTCGAAGCACATTAATGAAAGTCATTCTTAGTAAAACCAAGAAAACTAGAGAATTTGCACGAACTCTCTTCTACATATAAAACCCACCTAAGAATTTTTTTCAATAATCTAGCACAATGATTCTAACAGAAGCAAAATACCTTTAAATTGCTAAAGAGAAATCATTACCATGTGATACAATGACTTTACTGAAATATAGTTTAAATATCGTTAGAAAATCTTCAATTTTACGAAATTCATATTAAAAGATTTCCATAGAAATTGTAGCAGTGAAGCTTTATTTAAATCAGTTCACATTCTAAAGAANTTGTGCACTCCTCAGAAATAGATTATTGAATTAAAAGTTCACAACAAAGTTGGAATCGCGTACACACCTACAACTTTTCTTGTGCGCCTCATTAAATCACGAAAGGTTGCGCGCAAAAGTAGAACCAATTTAACTTCTCAAATTAGGTTGCGCGCAAAGTTGGAATCGCGTACACACTTACAACTTTTCTTGTGCGCCTCATTAAATCAAGATAGGTTGCGCGCAAAGTTGTAAGTGTGCACGCTACTTTAGTGATGCATGGAGTTCAATTGTTTCAATGTACATTACCTAACATTGCTTTTTTAAATTTGGCCTGCTAAAATTTATAAAAATATTTAAACAAATATAAATATTTACTCTAAGAATTGGTCTAAGAAGTAAATAGTTTCCCTAAGAAACGCCTTTTCTCAGATTGTTTAAGCACATTAATGAAAGTCATTCTTAGTAAAACCAAGAAAACTAGAGAATTTGCACGAACTCTCTTCTACATATAAAACCCACCTAAGAATTTTTTTCAATAATCTAGCACGATTATTCTAACAGAAGCAAAATACCTTTAAATTGCTAAAGAGAAATCATTACCATGTGATACAATGACTTTACTGAAATATAGTTTAAATATCGTTAGAAAATCTTCAATTTTACGAAATTCATATTAAAAGATTTCCATAGAAATTGTAGCAGTGAAGCTTTATTTAAATCAGTTCACATTCTAAAGAAAGCAACAATGCAAATTGACATCGATTGTATTGATTCAGTTTTTACTAATGTCACCTTAAGAGCTATTTAATTATTATTAATGAATAAGTTGCCAATCTGATAAAAATTAATTAATTCCTGCATTCCTAAGCGTCTGCGCACAATAAGTTAAAATGTCAAATTACGTCCGATTTTTTGTTGAACAGAACGTCACTTACTAGTTTTACAATGGAGCAAAAGGCGCCTAAGTCTTTAAAATAGACAAAATCAATATTTTTTGCAAATATAGTATTAAACTATTCAATGTGATAATTATCTGTAATTATTAACTGGGTAAATTATATGATATTAAAGTTCTGCGGGACCAGAGTTTTTTTGATGCGATTCCCACATAGTATCTATAGAAATTTTCATGTTTTGGTCTAATGTAGTCCCGCTTGATGCTTATGTAACATTTTTATAAGGGTTTAGAAGTTAGAATATTAGCGTCGGAAAAGAGGGGATGAAGGATACACGACATCTCCAGAATTTTAGAAAGGGATATTTGGATTATAAACCTATTGTAAAAACAAATTTTTGTATGCAAAACCTGACAGTCTTAGGAAATATGCATTATTGCTTTGATAATTTATAGGGCTTGTTTTGGTAGGGAAGCTATCTTAAAAAATAATATGAAAATTTAAATTTTTACATATGCTGTGTTTCCCGATGATATTATATTGCTCCAGCACCACTCCATCAAGCCATCTCAAGTGCAATGTTCACACGACGTAGTAGTATTTCTAAAAGCACTACAGTTTTATCAAAATATTTCGAAAACCGAAATGCTGCTTTTTAAGTGTTAAGAATGTTAATGTTATTGTAATCGTAAATTCTCCCGGTCCGTTTAAATAACTACTTCATTCTAAATATGACGCTTAGTAAAACTTGAATATATTATTATTGGCCATAGAAAAGCTAGTGCTGTATTATTCTTTGTTACTTAGAAAAATAATCAAATTGCTTGTGGCGATTCTTAGCTGAGTGCATTGAGTGTTTTGCAATGATCTGAAGATCAAGAATTGATTCCTCCATAATTTGCAATTGTTTTTCAAAATACGTTTTTAATGGGCCCTACATTTGGAAATCTAGTTGAGCATTAACACTGGAATGACCAAAGAAAATTTACTACTAGAAGGGCGAAAGTGGTCAATTGACCCACTCTACCATGTTAAAATGTAAGTTCAGAAAATATCAATCAAAACTAAAAAGTTAATATAATTTTATACCTTTCAAACATAAACTTGTAACTAAAGCGGAAATTCTCACTCATTAATTAGTAAGTATAATTAATGCATATAATAAGGACAAATCATGAGTAATATCTGGATTTTTTTTTCTTGAATCAGAATACCTGAAAAGGTAGTAGGTAAACGAATTTTATGCGAAGAAATTAAGGGGTTACACAAGAAATTGACAATTTTATGATGCCCAATTTTTCCAGGGATCTTTATGAAGTCTGTCAATTTATTAAGTATGGAAGACTAATTGAATTGGTATTTTCTCCATGTCAAACTGGAATAAAAAATGTAATTCTGATGAAATAATATGTTACAAAATTCAATTTTCAATACAATAAAGTGCAGCGTTGATATTTTAAAACCTACTGTGGGAAATTCGTTACAAAGTATTAGTATATAAAATGATCTACTGTAATGAAAATCGCATAAGAAAGAACGTGCTAACTGTTATTTGCCTCGTATGATTTATTTTTAGCAATATCTTTGGCAGGCACCACATGCAGCTGATAGAATCAACAAAAACAATTAAAAAGCAGAAAAAGTTACCGCTCTATAAACATATAGTACCAAATTCGAGAAGTTATAGTCGCAACACAATTGGCCATTATTTATAGTTCAGTGCGCCAACAGTGAACAGCATTTATTATATAGGAAAACTACATATAGATTACATTTTGTTATACTATGTAGGTATAGCTATCTATATGCTCGTAAATCTTAATATTTTTACAATAATTTTAAATAAACAATACATAAATGAATTCCTTAGCCAGTTTACGTTGCATGGGACAGTCTGGGTTAATTAACCCACCTGGTCCTTCTAGATATAAGTACATATAAAAATTCTTCAAACATTTTTTAAGCTTTAGGTCGTGTACAGAATTAGTACTTACAAAAATACTAAAAGTCAGAAGATTTAAGGAAATTCTATTGCAAATATAATTTATGCTATAGCAAAAATAATTCTAAATGGGTCAAATGATCCACTTGGCTCTTCTAGTATTAAAGGGTATAAATTTGAATTCCTTAGATAATATTTGTGATTCTTACTGTATGAAATGTAACTTAATTTTTTTTCAAAATAATTCTCTGAATAGTTAGATGGTAAAACAAGAACAAACTTTTGCTACTAAATTGCAATACTTGGTTCTCTCACCTGTATAATAAACGTCATTGAAAGTTATAATTTTTAAAAACTGAAAAATTCACTTTTATTCTTTTTTGATTTGTCTTGAGTCTTGGTTCAATGATGTTCTCTACATCATATACGTGGTTTGATCTAAAAATTCTCCGAATAATTTAGTTGCAGCTACCTCCTGCTATACAACACTGTTCCAGCTGAATGTTTAGATCAGTAATGCACAAAAAATATGAATGTAAAAACATGTATAGTTCAATTAATATTATTTAATGATTTATTGACACGATTAATCTCATTTCAGTATTTGTCTAAGTTTATCAGTTAAAAATTGTATAGATATTGCTTAGGAAATACTAGATGGGAAAAACTTTTATCCCAAAAAATTCAATTTATATTCGTTTTTCTTTACATGATCAGCTTAAATTTGTCAATTTAACTCAGAAAGTTAGATAAACTGAAACTTAAATTTTTGGCTTTAGGATCGAAATTAACAGCTAGAACAGCATTAGGTATCAGGAGATAGCTACAATTAGGCTAGACAAAGAAATTTTGGATTACGCCACGTAAGATACATTTTTTTAAATAATCACAGCAATTTTTTCTATTTTTGCAAAAGTTATTTAAAAATACTCTGTCCTTTCTGAAACGCGTATTTTTTTATTAATTTAGTAGTTGTTTGGAATTAATTACTTTTCAAATACATTGAATGGTATTGATAAAATGAATGCACTAAATTTAGAGTGAAATGTATTGTCCTAAATATTCTGCATAAAAACAAAATCAATAGAAATCATTAATTAATTAATGCAAACAGCATCATGTCGCCTAAGAGAATTACAAAGACTTAATTGAATGATCATTGAAAAACGTGGAAATTATAAGTGATACTCTTGGTTATCACATATATGTATCAGTACGTTTGGAAGTCTTAGAAAAGTAATTCCAGTTAAAAAAATCTTCTGCAATTATTTGGAATCGATATTCTACAGGTGTATATTATACTGCAAAGAAATATTTTCGTAATTTATGCAACTATCAGGATATATGTGTAATAGCATTCTTCATTTACATTAGATGATTTTTAGCACCCGACAAAAACATCATGGACTTTAAACAGAAATGAAATTATATAGGTCTATTAAATGTATAATTAATATCTGATAGATATTTTTAATCCAAACTTGTTCTCAAATTTTGCTTTAGCAACTTTGTTTCGAAAATGATTGTCTAAAATAAGAAGCAGGCATAAGAAGGCATGTAAAACACATAGGAATTCTATAGGTCAAGTCGAATGTGGTTATTTTTTTCTGTTAACTTAAAAAACAATTCACTTTTTGATTCGGAGTATTTCTATTGTCTACGTCAATATTAATTAACAGTTGTGGTTTCCATATATTTCAGACAAATTATATTTCAAACTTTGAGACAAGAATGATGATACATGCGAAAATATATTTTTTGCATTTTAATGGGTTTGCAATACAAGCTTTTTCATAAAAAGCTGAAAATAACGCTCTATTGTGTAGATATTAGTGGCATTGGTAAGAAAGTTATTTCAATTGCATATATTTTATTTGTATAATAATAAATATATGCTATAAATGCATTCAATAATTTTTTTAAGTTAATTGATAGCAATGCTGAGAATAGATTTTCTATGTAATTAGCGTTCATATTCTTAACAGAAACTATTAAATTTATTAAACAAATTTTAAAAAACATCGATCTCAAATATATAGTATTGACTTGGTAACTGTTAACTAGATACAAAAACAAATGAATTAAAATAATAATTTTGTGAGGAACTATTTTTTTTATTTGAATATCCTTTATTGACTTGGCATACACAATATTTCATTATATATCTGAACTTAACCCTGCTTTCAGTAAGATGGATGATATTACAATATCTCTCCTATCCTAAGCTCACCATTGTTAGGCAGTACTGTCTTTATAATATAATATCCTTCTGTATTAAAAACAATATGATTCCCAAATATAATATTTGAAAAGAGTTGGGATGGTGTCGGGCATAGTTTACTAAAAATTCAAAATCAAGTTCATGATCAGAATCTCTATAAATAATGATAGAATAATGCATAATTGATGGTAGCATTTCTATCGAGTTATTTCTCTGTCATAAAATGTTATACATAAATAAAAATCATAAATTTACAATATAAAATAGAAAAATGGCATTTTTACAAATTCACAGATTTTAAACCACTAACATGATAAAATTCCACTAACATGATAAAATTCCCCAAGTATTGAAGTATTAGATATAGATGTATAGCCTTTGTAGAAATAATTTTCTACAGTGAGGTGTGGAAGTGACATTAAGCTAAAATCATTCGCTTTTGGCGTGATTAATATTGTCGGTATATTGTGCTTTGTACCTTGAATTTTCTGACGTAAGCACAACCTTCTTGGGTGGTGCCTGAAGTCATTGGTAACTCAAAATCTTTGAACAGCTATTCTTCAAAAATGTATAAATCGGATCTTGACAACATCATGTTGCAAGAGCCTTTTATAAGAGTAATTGACAAGTTTTGCATAAGATGACCCTGCGAGTTAGAAAAACTAGCATAAGTGGCACATCGACATTATTGTTCAAGTTTTGAAATGCGTGACGTTGTTTTAATGGCAGTATTTGACCATCCTCCTAAGACTTCAGCTGCTAGAGGGACAAACAAATTCCCTTCTTTTTCACATGAAATCGCATGAGTCTGATATTTCCTCTCTTCTGCTTGGCTCATACGGTAACCTGCCTCTGAAGATGCATGACGTAAATTTGATGGTTGCAGAGAAGAGGTTACAGTGACATCTAGGGCAGCAGATTGGCCGCCAAGCCACGAAGGAAGGAAAATATCGCCATGGCGGGATAGAATATTTGATATTAAACCCTTTTTTTCACATGCTGGTGACAATCCTGCACGTAAACGATCATGTTTACAAATCCTATCACCATTACCATTGCAAAAGACTACGTGATCACCCCATATATCCTGAATACCAGAAAAACAGAATTGGCATTTGCGTTCAGTTGCAAATAACTGTAATCGTAGACGATAACGGGAAGTAACGCGAAATTCTTCTGGTCGAAGGTGAAGGCCAAGCTTCTTTATTGGTGCAACTGTTCAACAAGAACCGGCATATGGCAATGAAAGGGAATGAAGTCGTGCTTTCTTACGAAGGGAAGAAGCATTAGAATAAAGGTCTTTGAACTTTTCATTATCAAATAATCGTTGAAGATTTCGTTGAGTTGGAGAAGAAGTTTGAAGTTCTTTAGACATATCAATATGGAATTTGTTCTCAGGAAGATTGAGTAGATCAATACCTCACTAACTTAGCTGAAGCAAATAATATCCCAGTATAAGCTGATTTGTGAAGCTCTGAAATATGACGAATGCCCATGCCAAATAATGATGTTGGAAGCCCAGCTTGTTTCCAAGAAGATTCAGATAATACTGAGACAACAAGCAATTGAAAGGAATCACGTTGAGCAGAATCAAATTCATGTAGAGCACTTTCAACTTCAGGGGAAAGAAATGTTGTGCGAATAGAATAAATTAATTTAGAAAAACCTAAGCAAGTTCGTAAAATTTCTTAAGCACAATGATGGTCTTCAAGCATATCAAATTTATCAAGAACTCTCTTAACTTTATTAATACGTTTGAGCATATGGGCAGATTTGCATTGGTTTGAACCAACCATTGAACCTAGAATCTCAACTCCATCGGAGTTTTTACTAGTTATTTTGGCATCAATAGAATTTAACTCAGGATTGCACCATAGTTCACATTTGTCAAGTCTTAGTTTTAAACCTGAAATAGATTCAAACGACTTTAAGATGTTTATAACTTTAAAGAGCTCTTCTTCATTCCCTTCAAATGTACGGTTATCCAGAAATCAAGAATGCTGATTTAAGTTTGGAACATTTTCGTTGATAGAATCTAAAATAGGCATCATACCAATTGCGAAAAGGAGAGGTCCAAGAGGATCTCCTTGCTGAACACCAGAAGCACTTA
>CABFPE010000443.1:577131-600167 GCA_900660155.1 Hofstenia miamia
TAAAATTTTTTCATGGTGATTCCAGTAGCATGTATGATTGCTTCTGCGCCTCCTTTAATTCCGACACCTAACTGATGAGGTGTTAGAACTTCCAAAGCACAATTTTTACATAAACGTAAAATGCATTTTGCTGTAAGGCGACGAAGAATTTATCCAACAGCAATTGGTCTTATGCCACCAGATCTTTTGGTCAATGCAGTAAGAGAAGCACTGCAAAGAAAAGGTGTTAGAAAGTCAGGAACATCTTTGCGAGCAAGCAAGTTAACCATGAGAGTTATTTTATTTAAACAAGACTGTGATTGTTCGGCAATTTTGCAATTAATTGCATGAATAAACTGTTCAGGATACACTTTAGTTGGACCAGATGAAGTGCCAAATGGGGAAGCTGTTAAAGCTTTAAGGACAGTGTCACAATCCATTTGATATGCCGGGAATTCTGAAATGGACTTTTTTGGTGTATTTTTAAGTGGATGTAAATTTTTCAGCATTTTGAAATTTTCGGTAGTGTCAGGAGCTAGCCCCTTTGAGATTAAGACCTTTGCAGCACGGCCGAACTGTCCAACTTCACAGAGCTGAAGCGACTTTCGAATTTAAGCAGGACTTGAAGTATCTTTTGATGGTCTCTGTATGGAATGATCAACACCTTCTTTCCAAAGATTCACTATATCATCTTCTTGACATCTTTGGATTCTATTCCTTATTACTTCAAAAAGTGGGTTTCTAATTTTTTCCCAACTCTTTTGGGTGCTCCTAAATTCACTTAGAAAGAGCAAATAATTTTATCCAGCTTTTTTCTTCGTTAGGATTCAAAAGACAGCCATTCAGTAAAGAAACAAGGACACGAGACCATTCTAAGCCAACAATTTTTGGGATGTAGTGGATTGTTGGAACATGAGATTTGTAAATATCGATAATAGAAGGAAGACCGTGGTGAGGTGGCTCGGAACTACTAGGATTATAGGATGAAATTGAATCACTCAATCTAAGTTTATCAAAATCTTGGGTGAGACTTGTTCCTACTAGTGAGAACTGATCAAAAGTTTATGTAGGTGAACGACATTTTGGGCACCAGAATTGTATGACATTGTTAGGATTATTAATACCAGCACATTGAAAATGAACCCATTTCTTGCATGACAAACATTGAATACAAGAATTTGGACAGCTTAAGTGACATATCACACATAGGTATTTGATCACCATACTATTATAAGCTTTCAAGCTGGCTATTTCTCGGTTTTGATCTTTATTGATGATGTAAAAATATTATATGTTGAATTTGATAAAAACTTGTCAACAGAAAACCAGCATAGATATTTGTAATATTCACGATTTCTTATGCAGGATTTACATTTTAGCAACTATAAAATTGAAATATTAGAAGTTATTAAAATTAAAATTATTTGAAAGGGGATGGGGGTGTCTCACCCCTATGTAATTCGTGAGGTGGAATGGAGACGATGTTGTACATAGAAAAGATTTTAAATGGAATTATCTCTCACTTTACTAATTTCTTTAAGTCGTGAAAATTTCTCCTATATTTGATCTGATCAATTAATCACCCCCTCACCTCAAAAAATGAATTTGCGCCCTTGACTGTTTTCCGGATACCCTGTTATTTATTTTACAAAAATATTGAATTGAATCAACTTTGTTATTTCTACAATTTTAGTATTCTTACAATGCCCAGCACAACTGACACTTTTTTTTACAAAAGCATATAACTTAAAAAGAAAGTGCAAAACTATAGGAGAATCCGGGGTTAAATGGGGTTGAACACTTAGGTATGCCTAATATTTCGGTAGATTCGAGCTGAAATTCTAGCTACAACTCGAATTTAGCTCTACAAAAAGACATTTAAATAATTATATATGTTATGTTATTGATAATATTATTGTTCTTTAGGTTGTTCTTCTGAGATGCTAAGCTAACATTTAATTTTTAAACAAACACAATGCCGAATACTGTGAAAACACCTGCTAGATACGTAAGTACTCATCAAAAATAGAAAATAGAAGAATCAAGCAGATGCTAAGTCTATAAAGAAACAAGGGCATTCATAATTTATTTTTATGACTCTAAGTAATTAGAAACCTCCATTAAAGCAATTGACGAGAAACTTATAAAATGCGTTTTTAATTCATGATGCTGATAAAATGATCTATAACATTTTTAAGTAGTCTTTTATTACACTTGACAATAACTTTATTGCATTAAAATTCAAGTTCATATTTTTTGAAACTAATAAGGAGATGTGCCACTATATTTAGTGAATGCAACTCTATATATGCTAAACAATGCATACTTATTATTTTTGTAATAAAAACCCAAAAATCAATTTTTAAAAATTCTGCAATAAATTTTGTGAATTCGAACTGTACAAGACTCAACAGCTAAGACATGCTTCACTACGATTTGAGACTTTATTACAGCCTACCCATGTGTAAGCTGTGTGTGAGCAATATGATGTAGAACTGAAACTGTAAGGGTTGTGCTTGGCTTATGGACTTGTGAAGAAACCATTTTTTAAGTAAAAGGTATAAGTGATATCATATAAAAGCATTAGTATTAAAACAATTGTTTTGTGTTGCCATCGAACTTCATTTAAATTTAGAAACCAAAGTCTACAGCATGGGGTATATTTTCTGTTTATAAGTTGTTTGCAAATATTTATTTGAAATTAAGATATAAGTGAATAAAATTTTTTTTTAAATTAATAACTCACTCGCGGTTTTAGGTTCTAAGAACTCAAAGTTTTACAGATTCATTCAATGCACTATTCGCATTAAGCATTAAGGCAAGAATGTAATAAATCTAAGGATTATGTTTTGAATTGGCGATATAAAATCCTATTTGGAAGTGTTCATAGCAGAATTTGATTTATTCGTCTGGATATTTGTAAATATGAGAAGAATAAAATATCAACTACATTAAATAACAACAGATGTTTGTCACACGATGTCTACTGGTATCACCACGATTGACAAATAATCCTCCTGTCAAACACTAACTATAACATGCTATTTTCAAATTTTTTGTGACGAAGATTATACAAGGAATCAGACGAAGATCTCAAAACGTTGTAACGTACTTGTGTTAATATTAAATTTGCGTTATCAAATGGCTTTTGTTTCTTCAAGAAATTATCAGCAAATGTCATCAGTACTAGCCAAGGTTTAATCATATGATAACAAAACAATAATTCAGGGTGCATGATTTTAAATTATTCAAATTTGTACACTTTGTTTTACGCGAGTGAAATGTTCTGGTATATATTTTGCAGTATTTATCAATAGAAACAACAATATTTTCAATTATGTGCATTAAATAATAATTATCATCATAATTTGCTATTTCCCCGTTATAATTAAATAATATAAATTTTGCTTACCTTAATGGGTCATGCATTAAATAAGCAATTTTTATTATTTTATAAATAAATTTAATTGCACATTTTTTAATAACAGAATAATAGAGCACATGATATATTTTAGCACAGATTTAGACAAAAATATTCATTTGCAAGACATTTGCGTGTAATATAATTTATTAAAATTTAAAGAATGTCTTAAAATAGCATGTATAATTTATTTACAATGTTAAAGTTGTCAAAACAATGTTAATCCGTACAATTAAATCGTACTGCTAAATATTGACTTAGAGTAGAAATGGTGGCCCACAAATATATATGTGACTTGTATGTGTACTAAAAATTTAGAAAATTGTTGGAAACAAGGGAAGTTTAGAGTTATTACATATTGATTGTGACGATCTCACAATGCTTTTTGGAAGTATAATTATTAAATGCATGGCCTAAGAAATGGCAGTTTTTGAAAAAATAAAATTGCTTTTCAAATATTACATGTTTTTCGATTTCAAATGTTTTTCCAAAAATACGTATAAATCACTAAATCGGCACTAAAAATTTCTTATTTTTGATGCATTTATTGTATGTGAGAGCTTTTAGAATAAATTTAATGAAAATATTTGGTTGTCTAAAAGAAATTCTTCACAAGGCACGGAAATTGGAATTTCACTTAGCACTATGTTATGAATGGCACTGCAGATATAAGCTTATTGATGCAATTTGTTTAATTGTTATAAAAGATACTGAAAAATAACTAAAAATTAGTAATTTAACTCTCCACTTCTCTCGAAAAATATATGAACAATTTAGAGGAGGCTGTGTCCCCCTATTTTACCCCAAATGACCACTGTCTACACCAACATGCATACAAAACTGTGTAGAAAAAATATAATTTTGGTTTCACAATTGCTCGCAAAGAGTGTTAATCAAATTCTTGAAATGATTCTATCACTTGCCTGTATTTTAAACTCTTTGAATTTTATGCAAGAATTCATTATTTTTATGTTGTTACGAACATCAAAAATTATCTGAACTTACTACAAAGACAGCGGTATTAAATGTTTTCATGCCATGACAAAAACATTTAAGTTCGCCCGCAATCTTGCCTCTTTGATAGAGATTAATTCTATTAACAAATTTGAGTAAACGAACAAAGATCAAATTAGAAAGAGTTCAAAATTGCATTATCACCACATCTGCGAAAGAAATCAACAGCTCAAATTAAGAAATGATAATCATTTATTCTCATTAGATGATTTGCAAATTCATATCTTTAGAGAGATTTTTTACTTATAAACATATCTGCAAAATATCTTATAGATAACAAGTATTAAAAAAAGATGTGATGGTACCAATTTGGCCATTTTTTGAGGTAGTAGATGAAATTGCTACCTCAAATTTATTACGAAACTTAATTAAAATTTTAATTACCCATTATGAAATTAGTGTAATCGCACTTCGAAAACCTCACCAGCTTTCAGGGATTCCGAGAGCTCTCCTTAGGTCTCTTGCTGCTTCTAACAATTCTGTCTTTTGTACAACTGCTCTACTTCAATTTGGTAATTTTAAGATCTTCTTGTGTTCTTGATTACTGTGCCTAGTGCTCCAACTAATACTGGGACCATCTCGGCTTTCTTCACGATCACATGTACTGCATTTTCTCTTCTAACGCTTTAAAATTGATAACCATACTTTGTCCCCTGGCTCAAAATTTTGCTATGCCTTGTTTCAATGATGTTCGATGCTTCTCTGCAGGTTGAATTCCCAAAATATCTTCAACTTCTCATTCTCTGCACCTCCCTATAGTTTATGCTCATACCTGGCTTTAATGAGTACTGTATGCTCAAACTGCAATGTGCCACATTTCCTACTTCGTTTCACATCTTGGTGTTGCTATCATTTGTTTGATTGTTAATTCCATTCAATAGCCAAGCATTAATACTTAAAATACTGTTCCTTTGCACAACATTCTAAAACAATTATTTTGAGGGATGTATTACCACACAAAATTATTCAAATGTTATTTTACATTTACCAAAAAAAGAATTTAGTAATTTTCACTAATCAATTCTCTATCTAAGAAATTTAAAGACTTAGTGGTTATAAACCCTTCGCTTTTCGGAGGAAATTATTGTTACCAATCAACAAATATAGTTAAATTTAATAACTGAAGCAATTGCTAAATTTATGCACATAACTTAGTAGACTAATTGATAAAGTTATTCGACAGTATTCCATATCGCTGAAGTGCAAAATTTTGAAGAAATTGTAATGAATTTAAACTCTTATCTTAACATATTGACAGTTTCTAGGAAATCCTGAACATACTATGTCTTTACCGTGATAGTGAATTCTTCTCGAAATATATTTCAGCATGCCACATTTGAGTTTTTACATTTCCAATTTAATAATTCCATTTTTAAATATGATAAGACCAATCTATCTACACTTCGACTATAAACAACAACATATTTCAACCATGGACGCGATAATCCAAACCTTTCCATTTGCAAAGGTTTAAGCTAAGAAACTATTAAATGAAAATTTAATTGTCATGTATCATTTTTGCAAACAGTTTTTCATCCCTTACTCCTCCTTTAGATGTTCATTAGAACTTAATCAGGTATATTTAATTAATCTCCGTAATTTTAGAAATGTTTATATCAATACAGTCATTATTTTTAAGAATATTTACTTTCGCCATTTGGAGAAATCTCATTGGTCATTATGTTGTTAGTCACACAGTAAATTATTGTTTACAATTCAAATATCGATATCCGAAGGAAATATCAATTTAATAAAAATTTACGTGAATTATAATAATTAACAAGTCGACAGGTTTTATTATTGAGTGCATTAAGTTGTGAATTACAATTCATGTGTACGCCATTTTGACTTAATTTGATTATCCAAACTAATCGATTATCAGAATAGCCAGAGGTGTTTGAACAATCAAAATTCTCCCATAGATTAGGATTTTTTTGGAACTTGTATGTCGATATTTCTGGTTAAATGAACATACAGATTTTTACAATTTTGACATTCATGAATACACGTGAGTAGTGTTTTTAATAAGCACTCAGCAGTGTAATGGATCAAAGCTAGATCTCTAATAAGAAATTCACAAAAAATTTTGGACACAAACTAAAAATATGATCTTTGTATTTATCATAGGAATAATTTTAATCTCTTAATTATTATTAGGAGAGTTCTCCAAAAAATTCAATAACCTACTTCTAAATTTTGTTGCATTTCCCACTATGTAACATAAAATTTATTGAACAAATTTAATTTATAAATATGTACGTTATAAGAATCTGTCCTTTCTAAAGATGCCTGCAGTTCAATACTAGAATGCCACTAGAAAGATGTCTTTTAATTAATTATTGTGATAAGACCATATTAAAGCAAGCACTTCCAACTTAGCCTTGAGGGACGTTTTAACAGCAAAGAAGAACAGAACTAATATTCCTTTAAAATTGCATGTTTTATCATTCTGAGCTCCCTGACAATGTAGCCAATTGCATTGATATTGAGATATGCTCCTAACAGGAGTAAAATTTTTCAAATGTAAGCTAAATAATTGGGTTTTGACGAAAATCGCAATCATTATGTCAAAATACATAAAGAACGGCACTACTACTGTACCCACTTGTAAATAACAGTATGAATCTTTGTAGTTATAATGACAATCGGGGTTGGAAATCAGTCGGGTTGGCAGATCTGCTCGTTCAGTTTAATCTACATAATTTTAAGAAATTCCGGAGACCGTGTACTATTTAATATTTCAATTATTTTGTCTGTTATTTCTGGAATTAGATCAGAGCTGCAAGTAGATTGAGACACGTTGTGAAACCGAACGCTGGTATAGGTCCGATTTTTAGAAAAGGGGTAATAAGTTTGGTTGGCTTAAATTTTCCCAAATGTTGGTCAGGTCCGTCATTTGATAATATTGACTGAATGTAAAATATTACGGTTATATTGTTGACTTTAAAATATGGTATGATAGCAAAGAATTCGAATTTCACACGAAAACATATTTTATCATTGTTCAATACATCAGCAGGTAATGAAGACATCAAAGGAATTGAATTCAAGAATTTTGAACTACATAGTTAGGTCCGGTTTTTAAAAATTCTCTTTCTTGAAAGTAGTTTTCGATTGACTCAGAAACATATCGTTAACATGCACTGTATTTAGTTATGGTATGAAACGTGAAACCTAGATACTGTTTACCAAAAACAACATGTAGTTAGTAATAAATACTACTCCGAGTAATAATAATAAGGCTCAGTATAGTTTATTAAACTATTGTTACAATGTAACATAGAAAAAATGAAAACACAGAAATACAAAAACAGTGACACTTACAAATCTGCAAACGTTAAATATTAGATCCATTTCGCCATTTGAATTGTGTTTGGAAATTCGAACTGATTATTTAGCAGGTTTTCTTTCAGTAACCTTCTATATGTTATTTTATTATTCGTTTTTCTTATATCCATTGGGAGGTTGTTCCACAATTGTAAGGCTTGAATCGAGAAGGAGTTCACCCAATAATTACTTTTTGTTTTGATCTTACTACAAAATGTAATGTTTCTGCTGTTGAATTCTAAATAATTATCTAAGAACTTCAGCGATTTTTTTGCCATTTTTGAAGTCAAATAACATTAGTAATACAGTAAATTGTATATTGAAGCATGGGGATAAAATTTTTAAGTTGTTTTTTATGTGATTGATGTTGTTGTGTTTTGTATAGAGAACATTGTTCTGAGGGCTTGGTTGAAAGATATTGCTAAGCGATTTAAAAGTGTTTGCTTAATTCCAATAAGAAGGAAACAGCAATATATGTATTGGCTTGTTATATAGGCATGAAAGAGACTAATATTAATAGTAACAGGTATCTAATTCCATGCACAATTTTTTTGTTCTTATTGATAATTCATTATTGAAGTTTAGCTTTTCATTTAGTACAACACCAAGAGATTTAACTGTTCGAGAAGGACTTATTTCAATATTTTTTATTGTTATATGAAGTATTTTTGTGTAATTTTTCAATTCTTTGTTGCGATAGATAATACACTGCGTTTCCTCAAGATTTAATTTAAGATAATTATTCTTGAAATATCCTAACAATTTTTACAGATCCTCTTTTGTGTTCTTGAGACATATATCTAAAGATTCATTAGTTGCAAGTATACATGTATCATCTGCGTACTGAAAAATATTTTTTTCTGTGATATTGTTTCAAACGTCATTTATGTATAGATTGAACAATGTTGGCCCAAGGATACTACCTTGTGGCACTCCACGTATAATAGGTGAATAGCCAATTTTTGTTCTTTGGTATCTATATTTTAAATAGTCATGTACTAATTTTATGCTGTCATCATTAAAGCCAAGTTGTTTTAAGTTCATTATCAGAATTCTATGATTTATACTATCAAAGGCTTTACTCAAATCAAGTAAGGTCATTACCCAACATTTGTTGTCATTTAGATTTATTCTGATTGATTCTGTAATATTACAGATTGCTTCATTCGTTGAGTGTTTCTGCCTGAATCCATACTGGTCTCCTGTAATATGCTATTATCTTCACAGTAGCTGATAATCTGATTGACTAAAACCTTTCCTACTATTTTGCTAAAGGGGTTTAAGATGCTGATTGGTCGATAGTTTTCTGGAACTAAGGGATCACCTTTTTTGTATATTGGATTAACGTCGGCTCTTTTAAGACAATTAGGAAATATCTTGGTAATGATGCACATATTAATTATAAAAGTTAAGTGGGTGAAGAATGATAAACAAAACTGTTTTATTATAAAAATAGGAATTTGTAATGATCCTGAAGATTTACTACAGTCAAGTTTCTGAATAGTATGTTTTACTGTGCATTCATTTACTAAAGTAAATGCAAAGTGCCTTTGTGGGTTACTACTTGCTGAATTCAATTCGAATAATTCTTCACTAAAATTGAACTTCCTAATATTAACAAATGTTTTGTTTAGTATTTCAGCAATCCTCTTTTGATTTTTCTCCAACTAATTTTGTTTAGTTCTTATTATCCTGATGTCTGTACTTAGATTTTGTTTCTTGTTAAGAAGCTTATTTAAAAATCTCCACTTATCTTTAGCACTTATTAAAGTCTGATATTCATTGTAGGTCTCTTTCTTTTGTTGATTGATTAGTGTATTGTAGAATAGCTGTCTTGCATCTTCAAAATTCTTTTTATCCTCTTCATGGTTGTCAACAATGAACTTATTAAATGCTGCCTCCTTAATTTTTCTAAGTAATCGAATATGAGGATTTTCACCCTTAAACACGGATAGATAAGACTTCTCGTAAACCTTGATAAGTTTTTAAGGAGCCACAACATTCAAGCACTTCTTAAGATTAGATATAATAAATATGAACATAATAATAATAATAATAATAATAATAATAATAATAATAATAATAATAATTTGTTAGGAACAGCTAGAGTCCTGAGGAAAGCTCTCAGACCCCCTGGGAACTGGTGAGTTCCCCGAGCTGAGAGGGATACCAGCATGAGGCTGTGAGATGCAAGGATAATAATAATAATAATAATAATAATAATAATAATAATAATAATAGTAATAATAATAATAATAATAATAATTATTATTATTATTATTATTATTATTATTATTATTATTATTATTATTATAACACTACTAATAATGGTAATCATATTTAAAAACGATTACGTCCAAGTCAATATGTAGCAAACTTCGTATTTATGTATGTCTTTAATAATATTTAAAAGACTTCTGCCCAGATCGGTCCCCTTAGTGACAATAGAGAATTTGTGCATTGAAGTTCCAACAATTACTAATACATTATACATTTATATCAGACCATTAGATACAATTACTATATAAATATTCAAAATAAGTACAGATCTTAATAGAGAAAGGAGGTACGTTTAATAGATTTCCATTTACAATGTAAAATGCTATTTATAGATTTTAAAATTTAATGGAATTTAGTACATGTTACTTGACATTTTTGTAGTATTCAAATATTAACAACATAAAATATTGATAAAATGTATGCTATAGTCCTCCAATTCTTTTTATTTATAATAAGGCCATGTATCATAAGCCCAATGTGAACAAATTTTCCCGGTTCGTATAAAAAACAGTATATAGCAAAGAGTTTGCCTGCTTCCCAATCTAATCGACTATAATTTATAATGAACACTATATTGTAATAAAGAAGTATGAAATCTTCATTACAGACTTTTTAAGATTAGCTTGAAATACTAGTTTTGTTTTTAATAATTTCCTTATTTATATGATTTTATTAATTATTCAATACCAAATCCTGATGTTAATTAAGATTTAGAGTGCATGAGCACTTAAATTTTGCATGAAATAAATCAAAGCTCTTCGGTAACTTTAAAATTTGAGTGAAGATAATGTTATTAAAAACTGTAGGCTGGGCAGGCCGGATGGTAGGGAAGAAACTTCAGCGCGCTTAAACCTCTGGCAATTGGGGCTCAGGATACTATGACTTTTTGTATCCGGCATTGCAGTGTTTTATCTTAGATACTATCCAGCGCCTTCTCCAAAAATATACCTGTTAAGTACTAGCAATACAATTACAAGCGAAACGATAATGCAAATACTCATAAATATATCTAGCCAACCAAAACCAAATTTACAGTGTTCATTACCGCTGCATTATTAGATACTAACGTTTTACATTCAACTGCTAAAGAAATATGCTTGCATTAGCTTGAGGCTCTAAATTTCAACTGTTAGCGTTGAGATAGCGCCAATGTACTTAGAATTATTTTAATAAAATTAACAAAGATAAATTATTGAGAACAAGGATGACAAAGTAGAATCCTACAGCTTAATTGGGCAGCAAGTGCTATTTTTAGAGAATATGGTTTGATTATAAGATTGTGAACTTTAGCAGACATAGAGAGAAGGTGGTTAGGCCATGCCTTTAAAGAATTCAAGTGGTAAATAAGGCAAAGGACAGTTATATGAATTAGGGCTTGGTTTGCATGGAAATGAAAGTTTGCAAAATTACTAGCTGAGGTGATGAGAGCTAGTATCACCTCAAGTCATTAACATGGGAGGTTACTATCCAGAAAAAAGTGCCGCGAGAAATGCGTTTGGTTTTCGGATGATTGGAAAGCTAGGAAGTTATCATATTAATAAATGTAAATGATAACAATTCCTCTCTTCGTCGGCTGGCTATTTTGCAAGTAAATCCAAGAAATTTGTACATCTACGAGTATAAAGGTTTATGGTGGAAATGAGAGCACGAGGGTAGAAGAGAGTTCAAAACATAATCAAGTAAACAACAGAAAAGCTATGCAAATCCTAAGATGCAATGCAGAGTAGTGCAATGAAATATAATTTCGCTGATATACTAAGAGAAATAATTCCTGCAAATATAGTCAATTATTAGTTGTGATTGATCATCTCATACCAAGAACTGAATGAGTACCGGTTTCGACATAACCACGAAGTATATATGAAAACCAACAGTTTATGTAAGTAGGCAGAATTCAATCGTATTGATATGACTACAGGCCCAAGGAAATTTTAAGAATCAGATAATAAACAAAGTCTGGGGCTTAAGTATACCGAAAAAGTAATAGATGACAGGAAGCAAAACCTATTCTTGATCTTGATTGATGAGGGGAAGATAATACAAAAAGAAAAAGTTTAGCAGTACCAAGGAATGGAAAAGAGTAAAAAAGGAATATCAGATTGTTGGAAAGGAAATGGTGTATGCAGAGAAGATAAAAAGCCTGGAGAAAATAGAAGTGAATAAATTTGAAATGACTGCACTTGAAGCAATCAATCTTGTGAGTCAAACTGTCAGAATAGAGGAATAATGATAGCTATAATAAAGATTAAAATTTAAGAAGCCACAAGGAAAGATAACAAAGCAAAGAGATGCTAAGGCAATTATGGAAATATTTCTGTCTATAATACCAGTCATCTAATGAGACAGAGTGTAATAGATCAAAATGGACACTTCCAAAATTATAATTTTAAATTCTCAGCAGACAATTGATATAATTTGAATGAATTTATAATGAAATACAAATAATTCATTGCTAAAAATATGGGACAGTATGATAGCTTTTGGCGTCATTGGCTTATTGCAGGTTGCTAAAATCAAACTAGTCAGAAAATTACTACAATATACAATATAGCTAACTCCTAAAAATTTTTTCAAAAATTGAATTCATTTTGAGGCACTTAATTATTAAATGAGGTGCTCCAAAAACTTAGTACATTTGAAATCTTGCATTTCTAGTTATTCAGTAACTATATGTTGATAGATAGGTTTTCCTCATAAACAATCTTTGGATAACAACTCAAATATGTACTACCGCAAGAGATTGCATAGCATCTTAAAAACTGTATGAACATAAAACATTTGCTATTTTCTTACTACAAAAGGTTTAATATATTTACGTGATTACATTGAAGAGATTGTATCATGATTGCTGATTGGTTGTCCTTGATATTTCATACTTGCCTTTTATATGTCTGAAATTAGTTAGCACGGGAATTCAATGAAATCAAATTAAGAAATCCAAAAGTCTCTCGTTACACATTTGATTTCCTTTGTATTAGAAATTTGACGCAATTAAGCAGTGTGCGCAATTTTTATGAGTGAAGGTTCAAAATGAACCACACCAGAAAACATGTTAATAGATGACGTCAATGAAAAGAGTCAACTAATAAATAATTAATTTAATTTATAAGGACAGTATTAGCACAATAAAAGACAAAATTCTATTTATAAAAGGCAGTTGTTGTCCCGTTAGCATACTTTTAATTGTTTTTTTCTGAAACAGTATAGTAAATTGAAAAAATTACGTCGAAAAGTTTTTAATATTGGTTACAGAATATTTCCAATAGTCTGTGGAAAGTGATACAACAGAAGTTTACATTTAACATATTTTACTATAGTTAGTATTTGGGAGGAGTGATCTAGTTTTGGAAACATTGAATGAGAAAATATATCCTGAAAATTATCAAATTCAATTTTATAAAATACCTAAAATAGATTTAGCAATATCAGTTTTTTCAGGAGTGAAAATTGCTTTCTTCTCTGCTTCATCTTAGCAGATTTAATCTCTTTATATGCTATCGTAATAAGAGTGTTGGCTTGCATTTGCAATTAAAGATTGCTTTATAGCATTAAAGATGGATAATATTGATTTTAAGGTACATTAGCCCCAAGTGCAGTTTGAATCAAAAGACTTTGTACGTTAAAGTTATGCCGAAATTTAATGATTTAATCTTCGCTATTTAAGACTATAAATTGAATTTGTAGAGTGATTACTCATTAAATAGTGAAAACCAATTCAGTTGCATATTGGTTGATTAAAATATTTATCAAGCTCGCCATACAAATTATGATGACACATTTCACTTGATTCAGATACTATTAAACTATGACTAAGAAGACTGGTGACATCTACGTATGTAAATTTCTTAGATTTAAACTGCCTCATGTAGCTCTAAGCGAGACGTAAATTGCATAGCAAAATATTTCTTCCTTTATTAGTTTCTAACATATACGCTTTAAATATACGTGAAGTGCTGTATATGCTATCCAGCTTCATTTCTTTTTGAATCTTATTTAACCTTAAGTTGCCCAGTGTCGATTACAAAGGACAAACTGTTTTTCTACATTTACAAAGAATTTTCTCCAAGAGAATTAACAAATTAGAAAATCTTGGGGTATAGATAGGTATATTGGGCCACATACTTTAATTCAATGTTGAAAATTTCTATTAAAGCGTATTGCTGTTGCTGAAGTTGTTGAAAAGAATAACAATTTTTTTTGAAAATTTCAAATTTTTTATTTAAATTCTTTTCATACCTAATGTTCATGTATTTATAAGGTTTTGAGCACATAGAAGCAACACCGAACTTTAGTAGTTTCTTGATATGTACAAAGATATCCTAAGCCCATTTTTCAAAAGCTCCAGATTGCTTAAGGTTAAGGACGCTTGTGATAAATATTATCACTTTACAAAAATAAAAATCTTAACTAATGTGCTTTAATTGGTTTCCCATTTTTCAAGAAAAGTATAAAACCAATAAACTTTTTAGTTTGGAATAATGTTTCGCCTCAAGTTAGTGTTCTCAATATTTAAATGCCAAATATATAATATAAATGAAAATTTCATTAGTATGCATTCGATACAGATTTATTTTTGAAAAAAAACACGTTAGAGCAAAAAAATGTTTTGTAATAAGCTGTTTTATGCAAGAATATCTTCATTTCAAATTTTTTTCAGCAAAAATAAGCAAATTTTATGTAAAAAAGATCAACTGTAAAAGAGTAGAAAAAGTAGATGTTTAATGCAAACATAGGTATTCTGGTAACTGCATAATTCTTTTCAGCCGGTCCTATTGTAGATGTGATAAGAAAATGATTAAAAATTATCATACCTTCTTCTTTTTCGAAAGAAATACTAAGTGCGCGTGTGATTTTTCGAAGAAACCGATTGAATTTTGTCCCATTAATAAGTGTAAAGTTTAAATACTACTTAATATTGGTAATAATCTCCCATGTAAACTAAATAAGGTCAGTAGGATTATTGGATATTTGTTGAAGCAAGTTTGATATTCCAATTACCAATAAAATAGAACCAAAGCAATTCGTCTGATTAGTGAATGCATGGATGCAACTAGGACTGGGGCGGATGTCCGCCATTTTTCTTGGAAACGTATGCTTGCAAATAACAAAGCAAGGATACCAAACTTTCAAAATTTTTAAATATTGATTAGATATTATTAAATAATGAATATACCTCTAAGTCATGTGCATATATTTGCTTAAAACAATCTATCTAAATACAATTTATGCAATTACATACAAGCTGTTCCTCACCGAAACCCTAACCACACCATTTACTGGATATCTAAATTTGAAAAAAATATATATATATAGTTTCAAACGGCATTGGTTAACTTGTTTTAACTTGGAAATCTTAATTCTTATTATTATTAATTAAATATTGTGATTTATTCCTATCTTGACTGGAATATTGCCTAATTATAGATTCTTAGTGAACAAAAAATCAAAGAAATTCTGTTGTATGATGTTATGCTAAATAAATTATAAGTACCAACTTAACACGTTGCTTCAAAAACTTTAATTCACAAAGCTGAAAGCCAACAAAGGCAAGAAAGTTGTAAAAAGCCATAAACTTAATGCTATTTTTAAAAATCCCATAAATAAACTTGAATTTTATAAATTTGTAAACCTGTACTTGACCCTAATTCTACTAAGAATTCTTCAACATCTGTGATGGGTTTCCAAGGAATTATTAAACGCTTATAATTCACGAACTAATAAAGAAATTGAAAATCTAAAGACATCTCAAGATAGAGAGTTGCTTTTTCATTTTAGATTCGTGCCCTGTCACCAAACCATCCAGGAGCACCTTTGAGACTGGACGGGGCTCTCATAGCTTTTCTTCAAAAAGCAAAATATCTGAGGGTAGTAGTTTTTGCTATGGGCATTAGCCCACCTCATTAGCTGAACATTAGCTATGGAAAAATGTTTTCCCAAAAATCAGATTTTTTTATTGAAAAAATGGAATTTCTATGCACTCCATGCACAAGCAAAATATTCATTACATGAGTGAACACAATCCTATAGATGTGTTCATGTAAAAGCCTTTGAATATTTCTTTATAGGCTTAGATAAAATGGTTCAAAAATGTGGACAAACCGGTTTGTTACACATTTTGCAATTTTGAAAATCACTAAGGTGCAGTGAAAAAAGATTTTATATGGGTTTTCTTAGTTTTTTGCAGCTCTACAAAATGGCGTATAGCATGTGGCCAAAACTATAAAATTTTATGACATTTGGCACCTGAAAGTAAAAATAGGCAGCAGCATGCACAATTAAAATTACAAATACATATGAATATGAAAAAATTTGGCTTCGAAAGTAGAGGCAACTTTTTAGAACCTCTTTTTTTCAAAAATAAAAAAAACTCCACCCTATTTTTTGTTGTGCTCAATATCTAACAATGACGAAAATAAAAATTTCATTTTGAATGTCTACACTTTATTTCATTCATATTATTAAGGAAGAAGTAAAGAGATCGATAACAATGGTATTTGTCAGTATTTTAGGAATCACAAGTAATTTTGCAAACTAATTTTGGGGTAATTGGTTTCAATGTCAATTTCATTTGGTTCCTCAATTTAAACACCACTAAAAATTTGAATTTTTAGAATTTGTGCAACTTCTTATTGTCATCATTGATTTTTTATGGAACAGGGAAGTTTTTACTTTATGGTTCACTTTTATCTGTTTTGTTTCTCCAGCATAACTTTATTAAAAGAAATCATTGAATTAAGTTTTATTAAATAACCAAGCGCAATCTCATTGGTCGTGCTAATATTATTTTAGAAATAGCAAATAGCTATGATGAAATCTGCATTATTAGTGGATGAATTGCAACGCCCCTGACCAGATAATATTTATCTTGTGTAAATGGTCTTCGCAATTTAATTTAATTCTAAATGATTTCTTTGTTTATGTTTAATGAACTATAAAATTAATCCAGAAATTTATTGATCGGCAATTTTCAATGCATTAAATGTAATGAAGACCGAGATGAAAGCGACGTTGTCGCCAATCGTCCTTCAGAATCAAATGGAAACAATGAATTCTAAGCTAAAGTTTACTGTTTAAACTCTTGTTCTTCAGGATAAATTGATTTTAGATATTAATCTTTCCAAAATGAGAAGTAATATGAACATATAAATTTTGTTTTTACAAACAATTTCACACATTTTTTCAATAGTTCAACATAATCTGGGGAAATGGACAATATGTATTTGAATTTTATGTTAGTCATTTTCGCAGACAATCATTTGAAAATCTGATATATGGTAGTTTGACAGAATTCTATATTCAAATATTAAGTAGCAGATGATAAGGGAGAAGGACATTAGCTAGCAAATAGATTATACTAATGGTTGTTTTATGATAGGTTTTCGCAATCAATGACAGCATGCAAGTAATATCAAATTGTGAAAATAGTGTAGTAGAACTTAGAAAATATTTGAATAAATATTAACTTCCACCAAATCATTGAAAACAATTTTTTGAAGGAAAACATTTGGATTACAATTTCAATTTGGATTTACAAACTTTAAAATTTTATGCACAGTCCTAATAGCAATGAAAAAACTCAGTTTTAACGAGACATGAAATTAAAATGGATTTTTAAAATTTAATGAGTATTTTATTGAGTGTTTATTCAGGAAATACTCTTCATTAACATTCCCATTAACATTTGCGCAAATGTGTTAAAAGTTCTGCCAAATGATAAAAATTGAACACACCTGAGACAACCACAAAAATGGTTTTAATTAAGATTGATGTACTTTCGCACATGATCTCAATGTCAATAAATTCTGTCGTTTCAATTAACCGAAAGTTTCCATTTTGCCAAAGGGTACTTGTCCACAATAGACAGCTTCGCCGCTTTGATTATCATTCTTTCTCGGGATTGCATAAAAAGGATGAGAATAATTTTGTGACCTAGAATTTATCAGTAAAAATAAATATGAAATTTAGCAACAGTCTTGAATTATTGTTTAAATTCCAAAAAGTGAATGTGTTATATATATTGAACCTGAATTTGAAATCAATACGAAATATTTCCTATTGAAACATGAAAACGTGATTCTACAAGTGAAACCAAAACCTTCGAGAAGAAAGTGAGAAAATTTTCTCGATTGACCAAAAATAAAAACATGGATATACTTTATATAATATCATTTGCGCCATGTTAATAAAAATATTTCCTTAAAATAGAGTTGAAAATTACGGGGTGACTTAACAATGGGATAAGTTGCCCAAGTCTTTTAGCTTTGTGTCATCTACTTGAACCAATGACTACTCTAGTAGTAGTCCTTGACTTGAACGTAGTCGTCAATTTCCTTATGCATTATGTATCAGATTAATCAATCAATTGCGACCCTTTCAAGACTGTATATCCAACAAAGATTTTCAAATATTAAAATTTTCTGTAGAAGCAAAGCCTGACGTCGCGAGTCCGTTTACGTCCTGTGAACGTCGCTTCTGTTTATGTACCTTTAAGCATAAACGGTGAATACTCTCTTCTTTTGACCTTCCATCTTTCTAAAACTGTTGGGTGATTTCTACATAATTTTACATAGAAAATGAGGGAATGAACTTGCTTCGTTTGAAATATGAAATCATAACTAATTCAATATTCTTACTTTATATGACTGGACAAATATACCCTTTTTACTTCATTGTTTTTATCGATGATTCCTCTAGTGACAAAAATCTGTCAGCAAAAAATTTTTTTTTATCTTTTAATAACTTAAGATTATTCATAATTAAGTGAAAAAAGACCAGTCCAGTTTGATAGTGAAATATCAATTTCTTTCAGAAATGTGAAACTTTGGATTTGCTATTCACAATGAAAAAAGGCATGTGAGAGATCAACTGTCACGTTCAGAACATTCTAAAAGTACGAAAAAACATAAGTTAGACTTCACTTAATATAAAAGTTTCACGTAAAATGCATTCAACAAAAATTGCTATTTCATCCTTTTGTAACACAAAATATGAAGTCGTGGCAACAAATGAATTATTGAAGACTGACGGGTGATGCTTTACAATAAAAACTATTTGTAAAAAAGTATATTGGTGCACATTATTAATAAATTGAGCTAATCCGATATGCCTTACTCCTAATTCTTCGACCATTAACAGTCAAAAGCAATTTTAAACAAAATTTTCTAGGAGAGTTTATATGCACACACCTTGATTACATAAGTACTTGCTTTGCTAATCCAATTTCTCAGTTTTCCTTCCAGTTCCAGCTGCACTCTTTCAATGTTTTTTTTGAAAATTCTGTCCAGCGACTTACAAAGTTGTCAATTAGGTTAATAGCAGGAAGTGGGATTTTTTCCTGCAGTTTTAAAGCAGCAGAAATATTCGAGAATTCGCAATTTATGGTAGCAAGTTGAGTTGAAAAATTATTTTCTACAATGATTTGCATATCAGCAACAGCATGAGACTCTATGGGATCAAGACAATTTTGAATATTGTTGCTGAGTGTTTAAAATACTAATACGCGTAGAAAGTAGCTTAGCTTCAAACTCCCATTTGTCAAGCTCAAAATTTCCTTAGATATAAATATGGGGGCTTCAAGATTTGTAGTGGAGAATTATAATAATAAAGAAGTGTGCTGTAAAAATGGAGTTAATAACAATATTATAAAGTTGGATAACTACTGTGTAGGTCAATCGACATTATGAAAACTGTGAATGCATTCATGTGACCCTCAATATTACCATCAAATCAATAATTTCAAGTAGGTAATACTAGACTACCAATATGGCAGTTGCTATGCAGTATTACTGTGGGTACTGTGCTTACTGCTATGGATTTTGTTTCAAAAACAAAGTGCCGGCAATATTATAGTTTTCATTTAAATTCATTTAAATGGTAGTCAAATTTATATATTATTTAATTTTTTGCTGTGATAGAACCGAAGCAATTTTGAAGAAATACTTCTTCATACAAAAAGTATTTCACTCAACAATTACCTGAGATTTAGTTATTATTATGCTACTTATATACATGTATATATAACAAGTTACTGAAGACATTGATGAAGATTAGTAGTGCGTATCTATATTCCTGTTTACGCAAATTATGCAAATATGCTTGAGTCTCTTATTACTTTATTCGAGATATATTATTTTTACGATCAGTATATCGTAACAATTCACAAAGAAATGTATACAAATAAGATGAATTTCAATTGGAATAGTAAAATATTGTTAATGTTTTTGTCTTCAGTACTATTTAATATCTGAGTTTCTAGTCATCTCTTTATGAACACAGATCTAAGGATAATGTAAAGTTTTGTGTTTTTATATGATATCCTCATATATTTTGTTTTAATTAGAAGCAGATTATGTTTTATTCCTAAATAAGCTGTGATTATATAGCATTACTTCACTATGTGTGAATTTGAATTAATTTTTGAATACTTTATGGGAGGGTTCTTTTGCTGGACAAAAATTAAACTTATTGTGCAGAAAACTATTTAATATCAAGGCTGCCTCAACATTCATCATGAAGAATTCTATAAATATATTTCCTTAATAGAAGTAGCAGCAGTTTTGTATTGGCGCAATTTAGCTTCCATTGAGTAGCTTTGGGAAGGAAAATATTTTAAGGCAGGTGCCGCTAGTTAACAGCTATATAAATAATTTTGAATTTAATCATTGTATTTAGAAATAAGTAAATACTTCAAAGTCTGTTATATAATAACATTCTATTGTCTAATAAAATGGATTCTCTGCTGCGTTAAATAAATTAAATAGACTTTTACTGTTTTTTTGGCTATGATTGCGTGGCCATAATTAATTTAAAATGCTAAAAACAATTTATTAGAAATTGTATTTTTAAATCACTATAAAAACGCACGTAATGTAGAACATCTTTCTTGACACTTATTGTTGAAATACTTTCAAACACTACTAAGATGTGAAAATATTTTAAGAAATTAGGCATATTTTTTATATTAATAATTTTGAAAATTAGGAACCCGAAGAGAAATTTTAAAGCTGAAATTTTATTCCAACAGAAAAAAAATTGTGATCAATTCTTAAAAAATTATAAACCTTAGTATCAAAAACTTAAGATAAAGGAAATTACCATCTAGAAACTTTAAGGAGAATTTCAACTTCCAAAGCATTGTTAATTAGAGAAGTATCAGGGAGTGGATTAAATTAAGAAGGTCAAGAAATTATGCTCACATCTAACATATCTGTAAACAATTTTCTGTTAAAAATGATGCAAAATTTTTAATAAATTAAAAGATGATTTATATGTTTGCTCAAAGACCTTATACATTGAAACGTTTTCAAGACCCTGCCAAGTACTTTTGAAGTTTTTATACATTTTAATTTGCTAACAAGTCCCGATGCTGCAACCAACAATCACATATAGCAGTAAGAGAATGCATTCACGAGGAGCTTACAACTTACCTTGTAACTCATTTAAATTCTCCTTTCTACAGCATTAGATTACATTTGTCTTTATATGTAATTTGACGGTTTAAACTATTTTAACTTTTACTAAACTGAGCTACATAGATAGATTGAATTGGAACTCGGAGTTTCTGTCAAATTAAATTTACACAACATTGCCTACGGTAAAAAAATCATGGAAAATATAAATTTTAATTAATAAGCTAAGAGATAAAGTTAATATTACAAAATTTAATTAAAATAATTGAATAAATGGATGCATCTGTCCATTTTGGAAAATGCTAAGCTATTATCTTATGAGTATCTACTCGCAATAACTTGAGTGCAAGCTGAAAGATATTCCAAACGGAATTGAGCTAGACACTGAGTTGTAGGTTTATGACGAGCTCGGCAATGGCTATTTAATTAGTTTATATGAATGAACTTGATATTTTAAATTGATGAAGAACAATAATTGATTTCTAAATATTATCACCTTGGTGTGTAAATTATCGTTGATAAGAGTGAAAATTTTTATATTTTATTTTTTGAAAAACTATGCACTAAAATGTATCATATGAATCTAATTCATGTACTAATATATTACCAGTCATTTCATCAAGCAGATTATACTTCAAAAACTTATCGAATGCAGAACTTATTAGTTGAAAACTGGATGATCATTTGATTTTTCTGTAATATATATAGGACTTGAATAGCACGATACAGCACCAATGCAATAACGTAAAAATGGAATTAGGCCTACAAAAATGCAGCATGCAAATCATTGCATGTAATACCGACCATTGAGAAGCTGTCCATACTTATTTCTAGTTTCACCAGCATATGTATTTTCAGAGAATGAAAAAGAGTAAAACTTGAAATGCTTTCATTTTTAAGTGTTTTAGCCCATTTCATTTTATGGAACTTATTACGTATTGTCTTTACCTAAGAACAATAAAATGCATAATGTAATTTCACAAGATATAAATCTACAAAGAAATATTTCAGTTTTAAGGCAAACCTACTAACATTTTTACACTATTATGTTAGGTTAGTGTCTTTTTAATTTAATTGCATATATATATATATAGAAAAATTATTATTTTAATTGTTGGAACAGCACATTTATTAAAATATATATATATATATATATATTTTCAAATAATAAGATTATTCTTTTCATAAGTCACATAAAACTCATTCCGGTGTATACAATGTTAAGTTAAGTGCCTATTTACAAAAAGATGCTGCTATTTGGACACGATTCCTGTATTATGTTCCATAAGTCACATTTTTGTCTTATGAGTGGAATAATTCATGGTGATATAGAACTACAGACTTTATGAAGATATTTATCATTTTTTTCATCCTGATTAGACCGATATTTTTAGCTGATTGCAAATAATTGTTTTAATTTCCTGCATCGATTTGTAAAGACATTGTTTTGTTGCAAGAAATATGGAAAAAAACTTTAATAGCAAGCTGTGTGAACATCCGTTAGATACAATTTTGCACTTGTGGTATAGCAAAAACAGTATTTTATAAAGTTTTGCGTTTAATTAAGCCAATTTTGCATAAAGTCGTCTCTCTCTCTCTCTCTCTCT
>CABFPE010000443.1:618838-653961 GCA_900660155.1 Hofstenia miamia
ATATATATATATATATATATAATCCAATTGGAAAGGGATAGATAAATAAACAACACAATTATAAGAATTTCTACGAATACAGTTGACGTTAATTTTTACACACGTATGGAAATTATTACTAATAATTGTATAGAGTTTTAACTTACAACTTTCACAATAGAATTTATACTAACGCTATTATAGGTTATTGCAAAAAAATACTAAATTCTCTCCCTGTAGCAGCATTGTTCGCGATTCTTTGCCTATTTAAGCAATTACAACTCTATCTTTTATGTATATTTTTGCACCATTGTCAAGCCGACGTTTTGCAAACTGGAAAGAATGCCAGTGTTAATGCTCGTAGATTTGCGAGGCATTGTTCGACAATTTTTGAAGGTTTCCCAATAATTATATTGACAAATATTGATTGAATGCACAACAATGTAATTAGAAAGTCACTTTCTAAAATATTATTTATATAGTTATAATTCCGCATTGTTTAATGAAAATGGATTTAGCCAGACAAACTGACCCATTTTCTGCTAATCTGTTCTTGTTTTATAACATCATATATCATTAAATAACTACAAATTAATCAGTTGTATTAATTTTAATTTGAAAGCTTGAGCTTTGCATCTAGCATACTTTCAGTCCAGTAATCAATAAGTTACTAAGAATAGTTGCATAAATAGAAAGTGTATTGAAAACAACAAGATCAATATTAGTTAAGAAACTGGAAAAGTTGTTAGATAACACGCTGCAAAACAAACTGATAATATACATGAAAGTCTCTTCAAAGAGGATTTGCAATATTATCGGAGAAATTTTGGCCAGTATTTAAGTCCGAATCCGATTATTATTGGCACTGCCCGACCTATTCTACAGCTCGCATGAACATTTTTTTCATTTCAGCTTAATCCGCAGCCCCGTGGGTCGATTAGCCCGTAACCCGGTCTGGTCAGTTTTCTTCCAACCGAAATTATCTTTGTAGGTCTTTCTGTAAAGAACATATTCTCAAAAACTATAAATCTCTGTTTTGCTCTCTGTCTATTAGAGCAATGGTAAATATCATATTAATGTCGTAATTCTTTGTTTTTCTTAATGCACTTTTGTTATTTAATACGGTTAATTGCAGTTTGCCATTTAATTTGTCGATATCTATTGTGTCATTGTAGAATTTATCAGTGAGCACAATGCTTTGGAGAATTAATATTTATGTCAAAATATTAAGTAAAAATTAGTATTCCATCACAAAATGGTTTTCTTGACAACGACATTTGATATTAAGTTGACTCATTTCAGTCGCATATTGCATTTATGTTATTAATGATTATCTTCAATTTTAGAGTCCCAAATGTAATATCTTAGAGCAAACCAAAATTAAAAAATTTTTCAGTGAGTACAAATATATGAGAAATATTTTATTTACTAACTGATATTATACCAGTAAACAGGCGGATGTATTTGCTTGTTTTGGAGCTGAAGTTAGCTCTGTCGGTGTAACTTGGGTGTTGCGAAATCAGGATTTTATTGGTCCCAGTCCTCATTAGTCCCATTGCATTCGGTCAAAATTCCGTCCCATCCCAGTCCCATCAAATTTACTGGTCCCATAGTCATAGTAGATCTACAGCATAACTTCTATTTCGAGCAAAATTAGCAAATATTATGAGTAATATTTTGAAATATTTGTCCCAGATCCTTCATTTTCGATCCCAGTCCCCTGAGACTAGACAGTTCTTAGGTATAACGCGCAACCCATTCAATTTGGCTTATGTACATGTACTGAATATTTTGTGAATAAATTTTCGCTTCACTGTTTTTATTAACAATTCAGACTTTGAAAAAATGGTCGTATTGATTTTAAATATGCACATAGGTAGTGGAATATATAAAAGACGATTTTTTATTTAAAAATTGTTATAATTACTATGTGGTTTCTATTTGCATACGCATTAAGCTTATTTGAAATTTGCGAAGTTTGGACATTTAAATAATTTTTCAAATAAATGTTCAAGGTTTGACATTCTATTTACATAAAATTATATTGTATATTTTCTGTTCGACTTAGTGTTTTAAATAGGTTAGCAAACCTATGGGCGGAGTGGGTGGATCGGGTGAAAGATTTTTGCATTGTGGACGTCATTGTCTTAATAATGAGCTGAAATATATCGTTTATGGTTACAACCCACTGAAATATTTGTACCAATAAATGCCTTAGGATCATTGATCATGCAGAACTAAACTTTCTCTAAATCTTGTTTGACAAATTTCGTTGGGCGGACTGGCCCCTTAAGAAAATAGGGACGTGCCAACTTGAAAAAATGCGCCCAATTTCCAGCTCAGCTTCCGCCAAAGTTTTTTGTTCTATAAATACGCACATGAAAGCAAGTAATCAATTCCCATAGAAAAACTTAGCTAATCTAACAATCTTAAATTAAGCTTTGCATGGAATTCAACTCTTTGAAAACGCTATGAATATTTGATTTCTGAATATCTTATTTGAAATTTAGCTACCAATCGTTAGCAGTTGGTTTGTCAGAACTAATCTCGTTATTCGAAAAAGCAGTGTATGCCATAGACAAAAGAGATTTGGTTTTAAATTCAATCGCACAAAATTCAATTAAACTCAATTTAGATTTAGATTGATAATTTACTACAATGTTTCTGGTTCGTTAAAAGCCACTTAAATTAAAGACTAATGGAAATATAAATGCCAGGTCTAATATGCATTTACGCATTCTGGGAGCTCAGGTTAATAGTAAATTGCAATTACGATGCTTCCTTATCCTTCCCTGAACAAGATCTATTAAAAATAATCGCTTAGAAAGATCTTATCCGATATCTCCCCTGACAGATGGCAATTTTAGTTTCTTTAGTTTATTAATGAAAAAATATATATATGAAATATCAGAAACAAAATTATGCTTTCAAAGATTAATCATTATTATAGATTGAGATAATGAACCACGCTGGAAGGGCATGGTGCAATATCTCCGTCAATTTCCACCAAAAAAATATTTGCAATGAACTCAAAAAATAATAGCAATAATTTTATATAAGCATAATTTTCACCAAACTTAAGTAATGAGGAAATGACGCTGATTTTACTTAGACAAACTGTGTGCTACTCTTCAATGCATGATTAAAATTTTTCAAAATCACTGCCACACCTGAAGTCTACGCAACTACATACTCCTCAAATATCATTTTTTAATAAAAATGTTATAGTATTGTAATAATAGGCATAAATATAAAATTTTCGTATTACACATTTATTAAATGTAGCTTGCACGACATCTAGCGGCAAATTTAATGAATTGTCTAAGCTGATAGGGAACTTGTCAGTCAATGAGATGTATCATTTTGCAATAAGACAGCAAAGGAAGCTGCCCGCCCTTTGATTTCATTCCACTTTTCAATAATAATTAAGTTCAATCAATGCTTCATTTATTTTTATGCGTGACTTTATATAAAGCATTATTATCTGGAAATTCCATTGAAATTAAAAATGAATTTTCAAAACCACAATGATTTTAAGTAAAGTAATTCATTTGTGAAATTTATCTAGATTTAGATATTCACAGAATATCTTATTTACAAACTTCTAAACTATGCGCATATATTAAATAGAATCTATTGATTAAAAAATGAGAAAATATATAGATTAGAAATTTAACGAATTTTACCTTAGTAATGATTGGGTGATCCGCAACCCATACTAGATTTTGGATACAAAATATATTTTGAACAAAATGGGTACAGATTATGCTGTTATCCTTTTAATATCAATATAAATTATTACCCAATTCCTTATCGTTGTTAAAACGTTAATTTTTTTCTATCAAGCGGAATCTGAGATTCGCATACATTCATATAACTTGTGATGCAAAACATTTTTTTATCTGATTGCAGTAAGCATGAACATAATGACTTTTTTGTGCATATATTAAGTTTAAATTGCTCAGGCTGCTTTTAGAAAATTAATAAATTCAATGCTTTTCAATTTACAAAATGTTCACGGGTTCAATGGTCCATCTTGCCGCAAAAGCTTTTATATCAATTTCAAAAACCTGTTATATAGATGTTTTGAATATTATTGTACACTAAGAAATTGTAATGAGTCGTGAAGTTCCGTTTCATGGTTTGTTGCAAACACTAACAATCCCATAAATGGCCTCTATCTTATGTTTAAATAGAAATGCAATGATTGCAAGTTCTTGACAAGGAAAACAGGCAAATGTTGAAAAATAGTGGTTGAACTTTATAAATTTTCCATTCTATGTTATGTGCTTATTTATACACATTGCAAAACATATTTCTTTTTCGCATGTGCAATAATGTATGCATTTGTCAGAAAATATGCGGTAAGCTGGTAAATTATTAGTTCATACCTCCCCATCATCTTCACTGTTCCATTATGCTTCATTCAAACAATACTTCACGGGAAGTAAATCAGAAAAACATTTATGGCTTATCGAAAAAATATATTTTATTTTTTATATTAATTTCAATGAGCTCTAAATATTAAATAAGGCCCCCTAGCCACGGCCTTTGAAATATGGGGAGGGGCTAAAGCCCCCCTAGACCACATTCCGCCACCCCTGCTAAATAGTATTCAATGTAACCAATTATTTTGGAAATTGAGTTGATCTACACTATTTTCACATTTAATTCAGAAATTTGCAATTCTTATTCAGAAACTTACATTTCATATTCACAAATTGGCATTCATTTCATTGCTTAAAATATGGGAATACATGTATATAATTAGTTCTGGATACGAAATGTGAATTTCTGAATGTGAAACTGCATTTATAAACATCAAATTTAAATTTATGAAAGTTGAAAATGGTTTCAATGAGTTTTTCGTTGAGACATTTAATACCCATTTCAATTGATGACAAGTTTTTTATAAAGTGCATTGCTGAAATCAGTAAATAAAATGCTTGCAAAATTAAGTTGATTGATGATAAAAGCATGGAGGAATTAAATTATCGCAAAGTGCTAATTGCCTATCCTATACCTATAGCTAATTTTCTGCCTATAGAATAGAATAGAATAGAATAGAATAGAATAGAATAGAATAGACTAGAATAGAATAGAATAGAATTTCTTACTAAGTGTAGTACATTGGCATAATTAAACACCTCAATAAAAGCTGCTAATACTACACTTAATGTATTAAGGTGATTGTTGAACTTTAACTTTGAGTCAATGGTCACTCCTGGGTAGCTGAAAGTGTGCATTAAGTACAATTGACATTATTTATATTCAAAGTCACAGCAGAAACATCATAATTACTGTTGTTATGCTGAAAATACAAAATTCTGTTTTAGCTTCATTAAGTATTAACTTCCGCATATAGAAGTATTTTGACAATTTTTTGCAATTCAACTCTATAGAGTTCACTTCTGTATGAATTGATGTTATCGGCATACTGGATTAAATTGCAATATGTTATAGACTGCATTTCATCTATATAAATACCAGAGTTGGAAATGGGCCGATTTTTTGGGCCTAAGGCCAGCCCAGCCCAATGCAGCTTAGGCCCAAGCCCAGTCTGGCCCATTTTAAAATACTAATTATTTGGCCCAAGCCCGACCCGGCCCAAATTTTTTAAACCAGTAATAGTGTCTTTTGCTTCATAGAGGCCCATAAGCACTACACTATGAATTTGATTGGAAAATTTTCATAATGTAGTGATCATGTTCAATATGTGCATAGGTGCATATCCGCATTAGTCCGTCACCAATGCTAATTCAATTATGTTCAAATTCAAATTCATCGTTAAAAAATAAACGTGTCATACAGGGCCGTAGGTGTGGAGCAGACGTTAGCCCTTTCTGTAAATGATTGCATTTGGTTACCAAATAGCATTGAATGTGCATTTTCAAAAATGTCACCAATGAAGACAACAATTTCTTAAATTGTTTCAAATTTGTGCATAGATTAAACTAATATTGCTCAGAGGTTTTTTTAACTTTTTTTGTTTTTTTTTTAAATTGTTAAGCGCTTACATCTCACAAATTCATAAAATCTCAAAAGTCTGCTTATATTTTGCCATTTTGCAAAGAAATCGATGATTGCAATTAGCCATTTGCATGAAACAAACCTTAAGAAAAGGGAACCACAATAAGAGCACTTACATTCTGATACTCTTTTATCCAAAATAATTCTATATGAAGATGAAATTTGTGTTTTCTTGAATTTGTATATGCATTTTTACACGTTCTACAAAACTACTGGAGTGTCATTAAAATTTTTGACAAGTTTTTCACGAATTTCATTTAAAATATTGTTAATTTCTCTTACTACAACAATTTTTGTAATGCTTTTAAGAAAAAAATGTTGCTATTTAGTCACTAAATAGTAACACTATTTTTTGAAGCAAACCCCTCTTAAAATATTGCAACGCCCTGCTGAGTAATATGCTCTACCGCCAAGGTATAATATATGTCACGTTTCATAAGTTCTTCCTATCGCCAGCGGTAATTTAGTAATATAAGTATTGCCACAACAAATTATTTCCGGGATTGCAATCGTCCTTTTATCTGCCACAACAAATTATTTCCGGGATTGCAATCGTCCTTTTATCATTTAGAGAACATATTACTTTTTATGTATTCAATTAATAAAATTCTTTGCCAACTTACATCAACTTACATCTGCACAAAGTAAATAGAATTTTCATAAACGCTCTTTGCCTATAGCAGATGTTAGAAGCATTTCACCAGCCAACAATGCAGAGCTGATATTTAAAGAGAATGTTTTTTGTCATTTGCAAAGTTTAAGTTTTCAAGAGAATTTTTTCTTGTATTTCAATACCAATAAAAACATTAGGCCCAACCCCGGCCCAGCACGACCCAACTTTAGGCCCAACCCAATTCCAAATCTGATAAATACTATAAAAAGGAGGACTTGTTTTATGAGGCACGCCATTGTATACCGGTAGTCAATCTGAAAAAAGTAAATTAACTCTGGAATCTTTGGTTGAGGTAATTAGTTATAATAATAGTAATAAATTAAGATAAGATAATCTTCATTAGAAGAAGTTAACTACAATTGAAACTGATGGGTTTCTCAAAATAGTGCCGTTAATAAGAGTTTTAATATAATAAACAAAAAACAAACACTAGAAAACCTTTAAGCAAACATGCTAAGAAGAAGACCAAATTTTCGTAATCGTGTAATCGCTATTATATAATTTGTACCTAATCCAAGATCTTCCTGTGATTTGCTTAAATTCGTTAGGTAGATTGACTTAACATGCTCGAAAAATGAAGGTCGTATTAAGTCTATCATTATTCCTAAATATTTAAGAGCATTCATTGCAGAAATAATTGTATTTGTGATAGTCATATTTTTCTTTGTATGCAAGTAATTGTTAAAGGAGGGATTCATTATGCAAAATTGCATTTTCTCGGCATTAATGCGTAACTTATGCACTAATATGCACTGGCTTAGTAACTGGGAGTTCGATTCGGCTCTTTTTATTGCAACATCTAATGACTTGTGGGAGTTGAATATACAAGAATCATCTGCGTGTTGTTTAACATTGAAATTAGTGTGCAGATTCACATCGTTGCCATAGATATTAAATGAGAGTTCCAAGGAAGATGCGTTGTCCAATGCTGCCAGTTTGAATGTATATAGTTGATTTTGACTTGTTTCCTATTACTTCAAAAACTCACAATTAGTTTAGTACTATCTTAAGACAAGCCCATATGTTTTAGTTTTTTTGAATATAATGTTATGGCTTATTGAAAACAACATATTGTTTGTCGTTTAGAGAATTTCGCAAGTTTTCTGTTGCCTGGATAAGTGAAAAACCTTTTTCTAAGTCCAAACTGAGTTGCTGAAAGTAGGTTATGTTTTTGAATATGCTCGAACATTTGGTTAAATATTAATCTTTCAAAAATTTTACTTATTGTTATCGTGATTGAAAAAGGGCTAAGTTAAGAGCGCATGTTTCACCATTTTTTTGAAAAGCGGAGTAACATGTGCTTCTTTTAAGCATTCTGGGAATGTTTTCCATTTAATGCATTCATTGGAAAATTTAGTTAAAGGGAATATAATTGAGTGTGCTGTTTCCTAATAAACTCTTTACTAATACAAGGAAATCATAGCTCGGATAGTTATATATTTTGTATTTTAAGTTTTGTAGGATCTAGAATCGAATGATTTTCTTTATTTTTTTAATAGTGCTTTAGTTCTTGAGGAATATTTGCGAAATGCGAATTAGCGAATTGGGTACTTGACAATATTGGGATATCTTGAGCCCTATATATCACCTCTATTGGAATCAATTTCTAGGTATCGGTAAATTTCCAATGTGCTATAAAAATGCTGATTTATATCCTTTACCTAAAAGCTACATTACAAAAACAAAAACGACATACTTGGAATAAGTGTTACATCACTTTCATCAAGAGTATTTGAAAAATGTGTTCATTCTCTATATATATTACACCTAATATTTCTAAATTTAGGTTTCAATTTGCTTATAGAAAAAAGCGTTGCACTTAAGACTGTCTTGCTATACTTTAATATTATTGTTTGTCTGAATTGGATAAACCTTTTGTGAATGGTGATGTGTGCACATTGTGTTAGTTGATTTTTCAAAAGCTTTTGATCAACTGGACCAAAATAGAGCTGCTATGGATTTTCACAGATTCACTAAAAATAGCAATGTTTCTATAGTTGGCTGCAAAAAAAATGAGACTGAACACCTATTTTTTCACTCTTTGTGGAAACGTATTGAGACGTTTTAGAGGAAAACTATAAAAATAAAAGACAACGAGAATTTTGTGAACTTTAAAATGGTCGAACAAAAAAGTTAATTAATTAAACTGGTACTTCATAATTATTTGAAAACACTTACAAAACAAATTGTTTTGCTTTGCAAAGTTTCTAATTGATTTCTTCGGAATGGAAACGTTGGAACAGCTTGAAAACGCCTTTGCGACATCGCAAATTTCTCGATCAACTTATTTTCGAAAGCTGAAAAAAATTCGACAAGGAGAATCTCTCAAAAGAAGAAAAGGAAGTGGACGCCCTCGAAAAATTATTGGAAAATTCATTCAGAAAACAGTCGCAATTGCTCTCAAAAATCCCTATATTTCTGGGAAAAAAATTGCAAACCGACTTCAAACTGAAGCCGACATCTCTGTGCATGAAACCACAGTTCAGAGAACACTGAAAAAAGTTGGAGTTACAAAAATTGGCAGAAAAAATCGACTTCTGATTACAAAAGAACATCAAGAAAAAAGATTAAATTTCGTGAAAGAATGGAAAGACTACACTTTTGAAGATGTTTGGATAACTGATGAGTGCGTATTTCAACTACACAGAAACAAAGTACAAGTGTGGTCGTCAAAGAAATGTCCAAGACCAACAAAAGCGGTTCCAAAGTTCGACCAAAAAATTATGGTTTGGGGAGCACTTTCCTATCGTGGGTTTTATTTGAAAATTTTAGACGGAAAAGCCACAATCGACAGTCAAAGATATTGCCAAATTATAGCTGAATTTATGCCTTATGCTGATGCTTTATATGATGATGGATGGATACTCCAACAGGACGGAGCAACCCCGCACACGTCAGCAAAGACAAAAAATTGGTTTTCTGAAAATAATATCCAGTTTTTGCAATGGCCACCAAGTTCTGCTGATCTTTCTCCAATCGAAAACGTGTGGCAGATATTGAAAAATGACGTTGAGAAGAAAAATCCGAAAAATATATCCGATTTAAAAGAAAAAATCCAAGAAAGTCAACACATTTTGACATCTGAAATGAAGTCCAATTTAATGAAATCAGTTTCAGTTCGTTTGAATGAAGTTATTTCTACAGGAGGAAAACAAATTAGACTTTGATGCTTTTTACTTATAGTCCTTTAATGTATCTTTAAAATCTTACCTTTCTTGAGTTGTGACGTTCAGTAGTTCAAAAGTAATATGCCATTTTTCTAGTTTCATTTTTTTTTGCAGCCAACTATAGTTGGCTAAGTGATTTTGGTATTGGTAGAAGACAAAGGTTAATTTGGCAAAACAACAAATGTGATTACCTTAAAATTGATCTAGGTTCATCCCAGGGAACTGTAGATGGGCCGAACATTTACTCAATGGCTAGCGATAGTCTACGTGCAGCTGAGAAGGATAGCGTTATATTGAAATATTTTAATGATTCAACAATATGTCCAGTTTGTCATAACTTTCCGAATAATAATCAACGTGAGCAACTAAGAAATGAAGTACTAAATATCCGCAATTGGGCAAATGATTATAAACTAAAAATTAAAATGCAAATGACTAAGATTCTTCGTTTCTTACTAAAATCTACATTACCATGTTAATGCTTACAAATTAGTGATATCGCAGAAGTTAAATCTCATAAGATACTTGGTATCATTTTTCAAGAAAATTTTAAATTTTCAAAAGATGATAAAAAATTAACCTTCATACTTGAATTCACAAAAATTCTTGCTTGAAGATATAAAAATTAAATTTAATATAATTGAAAGAAATAAAGTACATGTATTCGTAGCCCTAATACTTAGCAAGCTTGAATACTGTCTACCAATTTATAGAGGCGATGACACCACGCTAAATAATTTAAATATCTTTCTAAGAAAATGCCGTGACAGAAATTATACAAACCAATTGTATAACTTGTACGATATGCGTCGCAAAGCTGTCATTGAATTACACAATAGAAAACACCTTATCACTCTTTATATGACTGCTTTTTAAAGAACAGAAAACCAGAAATTATACGATTTGCCAATATGCAAGAGTGAAACGTTCAAAAGGTGTTTTGTCAATGGAGCGCTTTCCACTTTAAAAGACACTAATTAATATTTTTTATATTATTATTTGTATATATTTTGTTTGCTAACTTGTATTTGGTTCCAGCATTTATTAAATGTCTTAATGTCTTAATGTTTTCGCCTTAGTGCTTGATAATAAATTATACTTATTTAAGCGTTTAATTAATTTATTATATAATAATTTTTTCAATATTTTGACTATTTGAAAAGCAATTGAAATGGGTTGATAATTAGTAGTGGCAATTGATGGACCGCTTTTTTAAAAAATACGAGTAATGTAAGCAAGTTCTAAATTATCCGGGAAGTAAATACATTTTATGCATTCATTAAAGATTGAACTTAAGGCACTCGCAATAATGTCGGCGTCAAATTTAAGAATCCATTAGGAAATACTTAAAGAAACGCTTGAATTGATGGTTTTAATCTCAAAAATTAATTTTGTAATTTGAAAAAAGTCGAGCCGCTGAAAGACATTTCAGGTGTAAACATCTTGAGCCAAATGTTTTCGTTGTGAATGATTGGGGAATTGAAATTTCATTGGTTAGCTCTATCTCGGACTGAAGTGCTTCTTCAGCACCTCTTTGAAAAATAATGTAAAAATTACGGCCAAATTTTTCAAATTAAGAAACTAATCATTGAAAGCTGTATTAACTTTATGATTATTTTCTTTTCAAGGCAAAATCTGTTGACATATCGAAAATGCTTTTTAGCATTTAAGCAGAATACACTATAACCCAATTTTTTTATTAGAAGGATGATTTAAAATAATTAATATTTTCATTATACTTTTCATGAGTTTTGATCCATTTCATGGCATTTTTTGGGGATGAATCAGATCAATAAAATTTGATAGATACAAAAAATGGTCAGAGAATCGGCCTTCAAAAGTGATTTCCTATATTATGCATTATTAGTGTTGACTAATAGTGTCCTACTAGATCATGTGACTCAAGTAGGTAATGCTTCATTGGCCAATTTCAATCAAATTATTTCAAAAGCAGACCAATTTTGAACTGGTAATTAGCATTAAATAATTTAAGCTCCAATCGCAGTAGTATTTTCAAAGAAGGCAAGTGATAATTAGACTTCTAGTCGTTGAATAATATATTTAGTGAATTTCTAATGTGCACATTAGGACACATTTTGTAACTGTTTTCTAAATCGTGAATTTTTTATTGGATTCTAAACTTCAGTCCATAGACTATGAGCATCTGAAGCGCTAAAGACATATTTACAAATTTGTCAAAAATGGAGCGAACTCACAAATGCAGATTATGAATAAGAATCTGGATATTAACGAAAAAATATTTGATAAAAAACAATGGTCAATTTATAATTAATCAATTTTTTTACTTGGAGTATATATTAACAAACAGAGACTGTAATGAAGTTTTTAAGGGAGAAACAAACAATAAAAAAGGAGCAAAGTGTTTTGGATAAAAAATTATAGCAATTTCAGGGTAAAATTTTTTAAACAATTTGATAGCAATATTAAAAGACTTGGTATTTAATAGGCCTATATTTTATCACTATGCTTATTGGTACATCGTGTATCAATACTTATTGTATAAGTACATTGCAGAAAAGAGGATTATGTCTAATCTCGATGTCATTTAAACAAAGTATAAATTCAAAAATAGTAATATTAAAGATATAACAATTGGCAAACCTCAGCAATGTATCCATATATCATGTATTTGGTCTCTCAATGTAATCAAAATAGTAAAAACCCATTTCAATGCCAATGTGGGAAGCTATAATATGATTAGCCATGCATGCTTCTAAGCCCATTTTGAGTTGACATTGAATGCAACTCCTATGTTGATCAGAAAAAATCTGGAATGTTCATAAAGCATTAGCAAGTTCAATTAAGCGTTTGCAATCAGAATTTAAATAGTATTATAATTTTCCAATATTTTATTTGTATATGCAAAAAACAAAGCATCAAGCCATTACGTAACAAAAATCAAATTAAACGAAATTTAAGGGGATTTTGAACTTGAAGAAATTATATGTATTTCACAGATACCCTTAATTTATATATCAATTAGGGAAAAGATTCTTCATTCAGATATATTTTTACAGTTAAATATTTATAGTTGGCATAAATTTTAGAGAACATGCACTCAATTTCAAATCTACAATAAGCTTTGCACACTATGGATAAATAGAAATTTTCAATGACAGCTTACCGCATAAACGCTACTCATTGTAAAATTTGTATCTACAGTTAGAAAAATTGGATATCGAAGTATAGTCTGCATATTAAATTAATTTGCAATATAGTTATATATTGCATGTCTTTAACACAGATACTAAGAAGACCCAACTAATAAAGACATTCAATTGAGTCCTTCAAGCAAAAAATGGAGGGTGAGGATGGTAGGAAGCTCGCTGTTTGAAGTAAGAAATTTTGAAGATTGCCTTTTAATCAGAAGCGCTGAAATATATTTACTATTGACATGTAAGAAAACTCATGCCCAAATTTATTTTAGTATATGTTAGTAGAAAACGAAAAAGAGAAAAAAGACAATTAGAAAAGAATATATATATGTACAAAGAAGAACAGTGGCATTTCCCATTAAATTAATGCAAGACTTAGATTTGCAATTTAAAAAATGTAAGTCAATCAAGAAAAAAGTGACCAAGTGACAATCCTAAATGTTGTTGCTATTTATGCATCATGTGAACGTGTAGCCGAAAACTCATATTTTAGAGATAAGAAGTGTTAAATATTCAACAAGTTGCTTGCATTCATAATCAGTTAATAAAAAAGTTAACCATTGAATTTTTGCAATTCTATGCACATTGCCTAGTGCAATGATTTAAAAGAAGAAGAAGAAACTATATTTTCTATTAAATTTAACAATATAAATATTGGTCACAATGCAAAAGTGCGTCTAAAATATACATGCACACTAATATATATCTACAGAATTTACAGGAATATTTTAAATTACACTTAAATCACGGCATTTCAATTTCGCTTAGTACTATAGTCATTGTTAATAAATTTGTAACCCCTCCACTTATATTCGAACAATTCTGGCATACGCGATATATATAATTGTGTTATTTTAGTTTTAAAGGTTTTTAGAGACTTGGCTTTCTTATTTTCTGTAAGCAATTCATTCAAAATACGGATTTAGGCATTAATAAAAGAGTTTTGCATTTGTTTTTTCTTGGAATTTGTTTGCCTTATTATAACAAAGTAGCGTTTACTATGAAAATTTGGAGTTTTAAAATTAGGGAAATTTGTTGAATTGCAAAGAGTGATTTTTTTGAGAATTTTGTAGAATGTACATAAAAATGTTTCATAAATTGTCATTATTGGCTTCGAAAGGTTTCCTTATAATTCATCGTAGACTGATCGTTTTTTCTTCATACAGCCTAATGTAATATCTTTTCTACCTTTTCCAGTGACGTAAATCAATGCATCATTAGTAGATATTCCTTTCGACATCCGTACTGCGTTTTGGATAAGATATTATACTTAGTGAAATGTTCATTGATTTGATCAGAGAGTAGTTTCTCAAAAACTTTGCTAATAGGTGATGTAAGTGAAATAGGGCGATAATTAGAGTACACATTTGGGTCGTTTTTTGTAAACCGGTGTAATGTTGGCTAGCTTTAATTGTTCCGGGAAAATAGAATATCTCATCCATACATTCAGAATATCACAGAAAGGATTAGCAGTTAAATCGGGTACAGTTTTTAAGTATCAAACGAGGATGGATTTGAGGAACCGTTATTTTTCAATTTTGAGATTGTTTTAAAACTTCATATTTTGTTATATATCGGAAGCTAAATTTTGATGCAAAAGTTTCGACTCTTTCACTATAGTTATATTTTATGTTTTCTCCATTGTAGTTGTCTAGATATTTAATAACCTTATTAAATATTGTACAAATGTCTTTAGTATTATTATTTGTTTCACCATTATGATCAATTTTTTTGTACAGAAGTAAGGCCTTAGTTTTTTGTTAAGAAATGAATTAATAAATATAAATTTTGACCTTTGATTATCCATTTTTTCAAATTTTGATTTTCAATATTGGTTGTACGAATTTTCTATATTTTTGTTGCATAAGCTACGTTTCTTTTTATTTATCGAAATTCTCAGGGGATTTTTCATTTATATACTTAAACTTATCATTTTATTATTTAATCAAAGTTAAGCAATGTTTATCAATCCAAGGTTTGCTCTTTATTATTTTATTTTCGTTTCTTAAAATTGATTTTCTAGGCAGTATTTATCAAAATGATGAATAAGCATAAGCATATTTGAAAATCTATTGAACATTTAATTGTGAGTTAAAGCACTATAAACTGAAGCCCAATTCTCATTTTTAAGCTTTTCTTTTAGTAACTCTAGATTATCGTCATTTTTCTCTCATATTTTTATCTATATTTTAAGTGAAATTAGAAGGCGAGTTGAATCGCAGCATAGAGTTATGATACAATGATCCGAGTGATGGAAGTCAGAGCAAATGTTCTTATAACTTAAACCATGTTTAGAGATGAAGGAATTATAATCAATCAAGGTTTCACCTTATGGAGCACATCTTGAAGGGATGTTAGAGTTAAAAGTTGATAAAAAAATTAATATTTTAGATTTATCTTTACTGTCCAAGAATTTAAGGCTCTAGTCTCCCATCATAATAATATTATTGTTTACATTTAATGCTTTTATAATTTCTAATTCTAATTGTTTGACAAAAATGGTTGAAAAATAAGTTGATTTTTTGTTTTTGGAAGGATTACGTATTTCTATCTAAAGACTTTTAAAAGTGTCGTAGTAGCAATATCTAGCCTAATTGTGGGCTTTATTTTTTGGTATTAATAATATAACGTCTCCTTTTCTCTTATTAAATTGCAACTAATGGTATGTATCCCATTCGAAAAACTGTAAATTTAGATTCATCAAAGGACTAGAAGTAATCCCTGTTATAATTTTTTAGCCAAGTTTCTGAAATACCCATAATCTATATTAATTATTAAAATACTAAAAAAACTTGTTACAACGTCCACGAAAGAGCACACAAATTAAAGAGTTAATAGTCGAACTCTAATCGAATATGTTATGATAAATGCACGTATGTATGTACTTGTGCATTGTTCAACAACTCTACCCTTGGCAGGCAAAACAACGTATCTCGGAAAAGCAGTTTGAGAAAAACAACTTCAACCCAATCTGTTTTTCTAGACTGACATAATTCACAATATATTTGTATTTTGCATGACTAATCAAAAAACAATGGCAAGTTGCTAATTGCTCCTCAAACATACTTTTTCCATTTGAGCATGATATTGCTAATTGGTCAATATGATCACAGATTTGGAAATCATATAATTGAGCGAGTCATTTGGTTAAAACCAATATGTGTAAAAAATATATTGATCTTAATTTCTTGCAATTCATTTTTGGCAATCATTAATGGAATCCTTTAGGGACTGTAGGTACATACATCTCCCACCCAGTGTAGTGTCAGAGGCGCATTTCAAAATTTAATTTTAGCGATAGTGTGCTTCTTGCCATCTGCTTATGCAAATCATCTGTTTTTACTACCAAAGCGGCTTCAGTTTCCTAATGGTCCTCAAAAGGTTAACATAAGATAAGATAAGAGATTCTATATTCAGATAAATGTTTACAATTCAATAACTGATAATTTATCTGAATAGCGTCATAAATTACAAAAAAGTAACCAATCTACAAATCAACATACATTACAAAAAGCTTCAATTCTTAAAACCTTTGAATGATTTATATAATTTTTAGTTTATGTGAATCAGTGTATTTTGCAGTTATAAAAAACATTGTTTGATTGAATGGGTGAATGGAATTTTGGCGATGAATTTCTCTTCATCATGACTTAATGCGATCACAAATCAATATCAGTATGGTGCCGTCACAAGCAGTTGCCTTTATTAATCAATATGATACTATATTGAATATAAATCCAAGGATATTACATACAACAAATGACAAAGATTCGAGAACATATGTCTCACAGAAACTACCTTAAGAAGTATGTGGACGATAACTACAGCATTTGCTTTGCAAAAAATCGAGATGACGCATGTGAAATTTCGCTGTTTATATTAAAACCGTACAGAGATCACAATTTCCTGATAAATGCTACCAAATCAAAAGGGTTCATAAATTATGGACTTGAAACATACGCAGCAGAGTACAAGACAAATTTGGACTACAATGATAGAATACAGAAGAAAGCTATCCGATTCGGAATCATCCAATCGTTTACATCAAGACAATCTGATAAAAACAAAAGATGAACAATTATTCTACAAGATCCAATCAAAGTCGACACATCCCTCCTAATAGAACACATTTCGCTGCAGAGAGATTAAGGCTACGTATGCCTCTAACGATTTTTGGGAAGAAATATCAAATCCTCAAAATTTTCCCAAACATACCTTAAACATCCATATCTGTAATTTGCAAACAATCTTCTGAATGTTATTTTCAGCTGCATAATCATAAAATACATTATTATTATATAATATGCAATAATCATGGATAAATACATTGTTTTGCATAACAATATTCATTTATTCAATTATATGATAATAAAAAGTAATTCATGTTTTCTATGGCGAATGAATATTTTATTTTTTAGACATTAATGCTGCATAGAGTAAGAATTTGTTAATTTAAATATGATATGTCAATATTTTCCTCCTCTTACTTTTATTTTGAATTATATGATCAGTTAACTGGTATTCTAATGTTTTCTTGCAACTCAGAATATATAAGCCAAACAACAAAAGCCTTATATAAAAAGTAAAACAAAGCGTTTTAGTATGATATACCGCTGAGTATATCATCAATAAGGACTGATGGGAAAAAATGCACACTTACAAATATAAATCCTAGATGACATGCACCTTCATTCAATTTATTTGATACTGGTGATCGATACAGATATAAAAAATTGGTAACCTAAAATAGCAAAAACGTTATGCCGCACGATAAATCAACAACAATAAAAGCCCAAGTGAATAAAACATTCAAAAGTCTGCATCTATGTAGAGCCATCCGTGGCAGAACAACAATTTCGAGTTCGAATTTCTCATTGACACAAAATATTACTAAATAGGAATCAAGAAAAAGGACGATAATGCAAATAAAACCTATTACAATTTCGCATAGAAAATTATGCATTGGTTTCCATTTAAGCCTTTACATTCAAAATTGTTATTTTTAATACTCAAGAAATGTGTTTTTTGGACTTTTTTTAAAAATGGCTGTAACTTTGAAACTTTGCAGAACAAGTTAAAGAAAAAAGTCATGGAAGGATAGTTTATTTAAAATAACGGTCTTTGAATCTAAACATATGGAATGGGGTCAAAACGGCCCCCACCCCTACAGGTAAGATAGGGTTAAAGAAAGTTCAAGATAAGTTTAACCTTATTTATAGTTGAAAGTCAAATGCCTAAGATGCATTTTCTGCATTGGCCGGGAGAACAACGTATCTCGAGATACGCTGTTTTGCCGATAGAGGGCAAAACTACGAACTAAAGACTAGTTAATATCAATGAATTTAATATTCTGCTTTTTCGCAAGCACAACTTCCCGAATATTATAAATCCTATCCCATAGTTCCAATTGCCAAGACACCGGGTGGTTTTCGAAAACATTTTTAAAAACAACACCACATTGGTGACGTTTGATAAATGAAATATAACAAGTAGTCGATTTAAAGTGTGAAATATACAGGGTGTTCGGGATAAATTTGACATATTTATATTTGGTTATATTTTTCTGTAGTTTAGATATATCAACCCAAATTTCTCATCATTTAAAAGCTTGAACCCTTCTTCATTCATATACAAGATGTCAGAGAGGATGGATAACTGGAACCCGCCTGAATCATGGAAGAGAATAACTTGCATCATGATGATTTGTGCCGGTCAGCAAAATAAGGATATCATGATTGCTGCCCAATCCTCCCTGAACACCGTAAAAACAATCAGGCATGAACTAGAGATTTGCAATGGAGATTACGAGTCTGTAGCAAAAAGAAAAATCCATAACAGGCGATCAGATTGCGTTCGCACACCTGAATTTCTCGAAAATCTGCAGGAAAAAGTGTTGAGAGACCCTGGCATTGGAATTCGGGCTTTGGCCCGTGAAATGAATGTTTCATCCTCTACCATGAAGCTTGCACTCAATGAAGACCTTCGCTACTACTCATACAAGCGACGCAAAGGTCAGCTGCTTACAGAAAAAGCCCGCGAAAATCGTTTGACAAAGGCGAAGAAACTTCTGAGTAAAGTGAAACATCCTGCTGAACCACAAACAATCTGGTTCTTTTCTGATGAAAAAAACTTTTGTCAGGATCAAAAACACAACACACAGAATAACAGATGGCTTGCATACATTCCTCGTGTAATGCAAACTAAATTTCCCCAAACCGTGATGGTTTTCGGATGTGTGTCCTCTGAGGGTGATGTGATGCCTCCTCATTTTTTCAGAGAGGGCCTCCGATTGAATTCAGATGGCTACGTGGAATTACTAAACACTGTAGTCAAGCCCTGGATAACAAGAATAGCCAATGGTCGGCCGTATGTATGGCAGCAGGATTCAGCCCCTTGCCACACCTCTGAGAAAAGTCAAAAATGGTTATCTGAAAATTTTTATGACTTTACCAGCCCAAATGTTTGGCCTCCAAACTCCCCAGATCTCAACCCCATGGATCGCAGTTGAGAAAGATACTAATCGCTATGCTAGTAATACAAAAGCCCAGTTAATGGAGAAAATTAAGGTAGTTTTTGAGGCTCTTCAAAGGGAGACTGTAGCATTAGCTTGTTCCAGGTTCCGAAGCAGGATTGAGGCTGTGATCGATGCTGATGGCGGTTATTTTGAATGAAAATTGTTAATAGTAATGTAATTTCTGTGTCTGTTAATTTTTTTTTCAATTCATTAAATTTTGTAGTTACATAGTACTTTTATTTTTTCCTTACGAAACCGTCAAATTTATCCCGAACACCCTGTACAAAGCAAATGTTATATGTGGAATTAAATAGAGTAAACCAATTTTCAAGAGTTTATTATTAGAAGATATTAATGTAACTTTCCATCATGACTCATATACCACAATAACAACTTTATTGTAAAAAAATAAAAAACTACAAATTCTCATATTTAACTGCTTTGATCTTTAAGAAAATTATCGTATTGAGATTGATCCATGAGATCTGTAGGGAGATCTGGACTATCCATTTTTAATTCAAACAGCCAACTTTCCATCGGCTTAAGGTTGACAAGGCTTGGCTCATTGCTTAAAGCTTCATTAACATTAGTAACTTCACCTAAATATCAAATTAAAGTTAAGTATGAAAATACAATTCCCTAATAATTTTTCTTTGAAAATGGTTGTTACACTCTAAATTTTTTAATAAAAACATTAATTCGACGCAACCTAGTATAATAATCATTGCATTTTTTGCAAATTATGATTCGATTTAGCATAACTTGCAAATAAGCGTTTTGTAACAATCTAAAGAAAAATAATTTGAACACCTTTTCACAATTTTCTAGTTTCGCAAATATGGAGACAACAATTATATTTGAAATTATATTTAATTACAAACATGTTCAGGATATTGTCGTTAATGAACATAATGACCTAAGGGCTAACTAAAAAAAGTAAGTTTCTATTCGACAAGATAAATTCCTTCTTTAATACCACAACATTAAGAGTGTAACAAAGTATGAAACTTATATTTCTCTAAGGGGAGCTTTGCTTGCAGTTATATCATTTTGCATAAAGCTGGTAATACATGTTAAGCAAAGTTTACTATCAAGCATAATAAAGGGTAATAAAAAGGGGTCAAACCAATTCACAAAATTCGTATATATGCATACGCTATCAATGTATAACTTTGTTAAGTGTTTAATAACCTAACAAATATTTACATCAACAATAAAATGAATACTAATCGTACAAAGATCTACCTGAAACTGGAGAATATACATCTGAAACTGATTTAACACTCTCAACACTTGCTGCTGAATCATCTTTCTCTACTTTAGTCCCTAGGCTTGGCAATTCCACATAGACAATATCCCCTAGTTCACGTTGGGCATGATCCGAAATTCCTACTTTGGCATGGCCATTGCTAGCACGTATCCATTCATGGCCCGTTGTAAACCTAAACAAGTAGTGGCCTAAAATTTATAAAAAAATTTCATTTAAATGAACTTCATGTACATAACTTGTACGTTTTTCGGTTAAAACTTGTATAAGGAAATAACAACTAAACATGTAAAAGACTAATCCTTGCACGGGCTTTTTTGAACATTAATACTAGAATTTTGAAAAATAATTTATCTCGACAAGTTCACAACACCAAACGTATTTAATGTTAGTTAATTTTTTTTAAACTATTGCTAACTGATTTGTAAAATGTAAAAAGAAGGAAGATAGTCTCAGCGTTTAATTTCTATTCTTAATACTTCATACAAATGACACAGGAATTTGAAAATGTATTATAGAAATACTGTTCGAGTGCTACAGATAATCTTTACGCTCGCGCTTCTCTAAATTGAGTACACACAAGTATTAGGAAGATTGAATTTTTGCAAATTTGAGGCACGTTTTAGTTTACTGACCACCTACGTATTGAATAAAATCGTTGTAACAGAAAGGGAGAGAAATGAACAACCGCAGCAGCTTGCAGATTGATGGAATTTTGTTGAGAAACTGATATTGGATGATTTTCAGTGGAAAAGGTTGTAACAAGGTGGTCGATCAACAAAGGAATAATAGTAACATTTAAATGTATACGAAATTTCCATCATAGGGCATAATGGATATTTTTATTGCATAAGCTACGTTTCTTTTGTATTTATCGAAATTCTCAGGGGATTTTTCATTTATATACTTAAACTTATCATTTTATTGTTTAATCAAAGTTAAGCAATGTTTATCAATCCAAGGTTTGCTCTTTATTATTTTATTTTCGTTTCTTAAAATTGATTTCATAATCCCTCTTCGAAGAAATTCTCACATACCCATGCAAAATACTAATTATTACTAATAAAATGAATACGTGGAACCTTAGTTTTCAAAGTCATGTGCTGAATTTAACAAAAAGATTAACCGGCACGTTTACTTGCTCCTAAAGCTTAAACGTTTGGGATACTCAACTGCTGAGTTTGAACTGTTGTATTTTAGTATTATTGTCAGCTTTTCATAATATAGTAACAAATGCATCTTGCAGAAAAATATCTATTGTTAAATAATATTGAGGTACAATTACTTAACGAGTTGGCGATCGGAAAGAATTTAGTGAATCCAAATTTCAACTGGTGAAGAGAACGAAAGAAGTTTTGATCAAATAATTGAACAGAAGAGCTAGTAGTTTTGATTGCTTTGCTTTTGCGGTATGAACCTTCGAATAAAATAGGTCCTAAGTGACATCGCTAGAAGATTTACGGGAACAACACGAAATACAATTATTACTCAATATGCATGATTTTAAATTTAAAAACTAATTTGATAGTTGAATTTGCGATGAGAAAAGCGTTAGTACCATACATGCAGAATTAGAATACCAGTAGCGGACAATGTTCCAAAAATGCATGGCTTATTAATAACTAATAATGTTACTAAAATTATTATTAATTACGGGCTAAGACAAATTGTCTAAGACAAAGAGTGACGGCAAAACTTTATTTTCAAATCATCCGATTTGAAGATATTAAATATCCTTTGATAACAAATCTCATATTTACATTAAGATTTTAGCGACCTAATCATTAATGAAAAAATTATTACTCACCTCAATTGACAGAGGCGTGCAGTGCTGTTGGTAATGCTACGATTTTGAAAGTATACCCGAGAGGAACAAAAGCCGTGTTTAAGAACGGTCCGCAAAATAGTCATTTCAGGTAATTACTGACACAGCTCTAAAATAAACATAATTGGAATAGTTGGCATGCGTTGTTTAACTCGAAAAGATAAACTCGATAGAATGCACTTGAAGGACTTTTGCATAAACTAAATAGATTCCGAGTTTAATAAGTGTCAGCTACTGAATATCGCTAATACCGAACGCACCGTAAGTAATCTAACTACTTATAGAAATTCAGCAAGTGCGGTTCATTTTAGTAGGTAAGTCAATAAAGATATCTCGTGATTTTTCAAGTTAAGAACAGAATAATAAAACAATATAAAATATTTTAGTTAATTAGTTTGAACAAGCAAACCAAATTCTTGCAGCCAACGTATAAACCAAATACGAAACAATTTAAATAAATCGTACACTGGTACACATGCGATCAACATTTCTTGCCAATACAAAATTTGAACTATTAATAAAAGTAAATTGCCTATAAAACAAAAGAAAGAAATTGAATTAACAGTTCAAACATTGTCTGAAACAGTCAATAATATATAAAATAAAACCAATTTTCAATTACGTTTAGGACTACCATGGACAATTTTCAAAGGCCACAGTAATGAGTTCTTGTCATTAAACTAAAATTGATCTTTTGGCATTTAAAATTAACCATAGAGTTCCGTAGGACGGAGATCTGGCAAATGACCCAAAATTTGTGCGCAATTAACTGACAGGCAACACAAAAAATATAACACTTATCAATTTTAACAGTCAATCAAATTAATATTTTCAAAATTGAATGAAAAATTCAATAAAATTAAAATGCACGTTTGAAAAAAACTATTTGCTGTACTAGAAAAAGTGATGGCATCCTTCAATAGTGGATTTCTAATAATATACATTACATCAAATACAAAAGAGAACTTAAAAAAAGAAATGAAAAACAAAATTCTTGGAAAACAAAATCCGGAAGTGTGTAAAAGGAAATAATAGAGTTAAGGGGGGTGACACACGATGAGCTTTGTCCCGAGGCAAATAAACTATGTTAAGTGCCCTTTGGCATGCTACACGATGAACTCGTGCCCCGACACATGCTCAGAGAGTAATTATCTTGCAGATGTTACACAGAGTGCATTTAACTTAAGTGTTTTACTCTAGCGCAAAAGCCCTTCGTGCAATATTCACTTAAAGAAAAATATTTAAAATAGTTAAGAGCATTTTAATTAAATTTAACTACAATTCAAAGGTATACCTCATTGCAAAAAAATGGGCATGGCCTATATATTTTTAAACACGAATAATTCCTTAACAAGGCATTTAGCCGAAAATTTTTAAGAACAAAAATGGTAGACAAACGTCTAGTACCTGGCAATAGTTTTGCCTCACACAACTGCAAATTACCAGTCAAAGTGAGACACACTCGAATTTCTGCACAACATGTGTCAATAGACCATGAATTTTTGCGACCATGTTCTGCGATCAACGTCCGAACTCTTCGTTACAATATTAAAAATTTGGAAGAAGGTGGGACGTTGCAAAGAGCGTGGAAGTGGCAGGCCCCTAAAAATCACTGGAAACAAGAAAAGGCGACTTACACAATTTGCCTGGAAAAATCCAGCATTTTCAACAAACGAGGTACGAAAAGTTTTTGATCAGAAGACAGGGATCCAGGTTGACCAGTCAATTGTATGCAGGACCCTAATGACCTCTGGCGTTACTAAAAAACTGAGAAAATTGTCCTTAAAATTACTAAAAACCACAAGCGCATATGTTTGGAGTTCGCTTCCTGCTGGAAAAGCTATCCATTTGAGAATGTCTTCCTATCTGACGAATGTGTGATCCAGCTCTATTGAAATAAGGTGGCTTTATTGAGTCCCCGGGGAAAAGAGTTTGAAAGCCGTTTCCAAAGCTTTCATCCAAAATCATGGTTTAGGGTGCTCTCATATTGAGGTTTTTATCTCTTAACTTTGGAACAAGGGACTATCAACAGTTAAAAATATTGGCATATCGTCCAGAAGTTTGCTACAGAGCATGCTAACTTGGTTTACCCAGACGGGTGGATTTTGGAGCAGGATGGCTCAACTCCTCACATATCAAGGCAAACTTGGGTTTTTTTAGGAAAATTTCATTCAAATCTTGCAATGGCTACCAAATTCCCCAGATATTGATCCAGTAGAGAACGTTTAGAATAGCTTGAAAACTAATATCGAGAAGAAAATGCCAAAAACCAAACTGGAATCGATCGATTTTATCCGAAATGCAGAGCACGAAATAACCCCAGAAGTAAGAAGAAATTTGATGTCTTCAATTTCTGGGCGTTTGGAGCTCTGCATAGAAAACTGAATTACCTGTATGTAGTGTGTTCATTTACCTTTGTTTCACTGAATTTGTCTTCATATGTATTTAAGCATATTGGTAATATACGAATTTCCAGTGGCCATTTTTTGCAATGAGGTATAACAACTTGGGAAATTGGTTTATGACACAATTTTAAAACAATTAGAGGTAGTAAAAAAATATAAAAATATTTAAACATTTATGTACAAAATTAAACAAATTCAAATTATTGGTAACTTTAAACTTCTTAAGTTTTTAAGAAAAAATAATGGCAGGGAACAACGTAAAAATAGATTCCTGCCATTTTTGAATTCAGGAATTATCAATGAATTAGCATGAAGATGGAGAGGTATGTGCCGAACTTTGGCCTGTCGAATGCTTAATGCGTTCAGCATTGATTCTGGAATTTTTTGAGGTGCAAATCTTTTATCATGATGGTGTCTAAAAGCAGAAAATTAATGACAAAGAAATAAGTTTAAGCTTGGTCTTCATTTGTACAGACACACGAAAAACAACAATAAAACACATAAATTAAGTTTGAAACTTGCCTTTGCAGCTTAAAAAACTGCAGGTTTCTCCATTTCATGTATTTTTTTATGTGAAACGATGAATCATGCAGCATATGAAGATGAAGTTTCTTTGTAAATTTAAGATGCTCCATAAAAAAATCTTGCATATGCTGCTGTTCAATAGGATTAATTAAGGTACAAAATCTTAACATATTCAAAATTATAGAGAAAATGTAAACTTATTGTTAATTCATAATTATTAATATGAAACCACTATGGAGTTGATATTAACTAGTGAAATAGATTTGTGAAATGCATAAAACTTAAAAGATGCTTACTTATGATCTCCAAGAACAGGACAACCTAATCCCTGCGCAAGATGACATCGGATTTGGTGCTTTATTCCAGTTACAGGAGAAATTTTTAATAGTGAACAATTCTCGACATTAGCCAAAATTTCATAGTTTGTGACAGCTCGTTTACCAGCAGATGCTGGAGACTTAAATTCTGAAATCGATTGGTAATTTTCGTCATTAACAACATCAAAACGAGAGGGAGAACATACTGCTCTGTGCCGCTTGCTAGGCCCTATTTCAGTGACTGAAATAGGTATGTCAATAGATCCCAAATGAGGTGTAGGTATACCAAGAACCAATGCACGATATTCTTTCTTCACCTAGAAGTGTTGAATAAAAATTATACACAAGTAATTGATATCTATGCGCCACTATATGAAAAATTGTACATCTAGCCGGACACAAAATCATATAAATTCATATTTTTCAGTGCAAATAAAACGATAACTGTGTGAGAATTCTCTATTAATGATTTATTTACAATTTTAATTGAATGCCAAAATCATAAGCATAATTCCCTCGTTCCTTAAAAATGCAAAACACAACTTTCAGTTGTATAAAAGTGAAAACTTATAATATAATTATAAATGGGTAGACATTTCTAAAGAAGTGTTTAAATAACATATTTAAAATAAAAACTAAATTTACAAAAACGCTATTTACAAATTTCAGATAATGCCTCCTTAGACGTTCAAATTTTTTGTGGCGCCTAATATATCTTGATGACTAAGAAAGTTATGTTTTAATTTATGTTTAATATGCCTAGTGTATCCAAATTATTCCACATTTTGGCAGGTTAAATGATACAAGAAATAAGCCATATTGAGGATGTACCTAATTTTAGCACCATGCATGTACAAGTATTGTATTTGTATATAACTACTAGGCTAGCATAATGAATATAGTACTTAGGCACTAATAGCTGCTGTAGCTGGTTTGTGGCTTACTAATATTTAATAAAGTCAAGACAGATCTATTGAAAATTGGATTAAAATTCTCGTTTTGTACTACAGTTATACCATTCAAAAGTGCACAATGTGCACTGCACATGCATATGAGAAATGGCTTATTACAAATGTGCTGATCAGTTGTGGTTCTTTATTTCCAGTTCTTAATTCACGGAGTACATATTTCTCATTTTTTTATAAAGAAATCATGAAAATTGAATCTCATCAATTTAGAAACCTAGATCTATTTCAACACAAAATTGTTTAATGATATTGTTTCTATCAATTTTCAATTCTATGTTTTCAGATAATCGACTAGATTCATTCCGAGAAAAGATCATGAATTGTGTTTATAGTTAGTGCGTTTTTACACAAATATGTAATAAGGCTCCTAATATTATTGTTTAAAATGTTTGCAGCCGCATAAGGACTAAAAAGGCAGGTGTCATCCGCATATTGGTACATTTTGCAGTTTTTTAAATGATAACATTACATTAATATACAAATTGAATATCATAATAATAATAATAATAAATGACTTTATTAGCCGGTGAAGCCAAACACTACAAAAATATAAAAACAAGTCACGTTTTACGGCAGCGAGGACAGTCACAGCAGCGGCATTAAAACTATTCCCTCAGGAACAAAGCTATAGGGAGTTTATTACCTAGGGTATTTGTGCACAATACCATGGTTAATGCTATCAAATGCATTGCTCGGATCCAGGAGCGCGATGGCAGAGCTTATGTTTTCTTCGAAATTGACACATTTTTTGTAATGATGATAATGATTCAGGTCTAGAAAATTTTAGTGAAAGTCCGTAGTTTTTCAGATAATATATTATTATTGATCAAGTAGTCTTGAATTTTGCAGCTTAAAATTTTCCAAATGCTTTAGCGAAAGGGTTCGTGATTGAGATGGGCCTGTAATTTACAGCTAATGTCGGATATCTCTTTTTATAAATATGGAGCTGTTTTTAATAAAGAAGGTACCGTATTTTTTTTGAATGAATTGATATTAAATAAATAGTAGATGCCCCCAAATACTTTGATATAGCTCTTGATGACGAAAATTGTGTAGTAAAATATAGATTTTATTTTACATTGGATTGCTGGTTCCATTTTAGGTCCATTATATTTACCCACAATTGATGAAGACATCATTTAAAATATATGCAACTGTAGATTTATCTGATATCATATGTCCATTAATGGATAACTATTTTATGTCAGTAACCTCTTTTATACTTCTATATAGGAAATTGTTCACAAACATCCATTTGTATGATTTTATTCAAGTTTATATAGAAACTTTTTGCATTGTCACTACGAAGTTGTTTTTTAAGTTTGCAAAATGCATGCAGGACGATTAAGATTGTTTAACGTCTCTTTCCTTTTTTCTTCAAAAGCTTTAAATTCATACTTAGACTTATATATTGCCCTAATTGATCTGATTCGTGAATTATTGCGAATATACTTCCTCATCATAGGTGCTACTTTATCAATTGATCTTATAAGAGAAAGTAGGAAAGATAAAGTATAATTTGGATCTTCAAGAGTGCATATAAAATCACAGGGAATCCATTATAGCTGTTCTAGAAATGCCTGTTCTGAGATGATGTAGAAATCATCATCATCTTTTTCCACAGTGGTAGAGCCTGTTGATTTGTTAGCTGAAAAATGATATGATCAGAGAAGCTAGTGAAAGCAATTGTTTAATGTAATGCTTTTCGCCTTTTGTTATTGTATAGTCAATCAACGTTCTATATTACGGAGGGGGAGTTATATTTACAATGTCTAAACCAAACACATTGCACAAGTTGGTGACACAGCTAAGGGTCGTAAGCAGGATTTTCTGACTGGGGACATCTTAGTCATGACCAAAAGCGGCTCGAAGGCCCGAAATTTTTTTGAAAATATTGAGAAAAGAGACCCCTAAAAATGCATTTCACGACCTTAGATTTTAAATTTTTCATTTTTTTACAGAAAATTTTTTGATTTAGTCAGTCAAAATCACTTTTGAAAACCTGATGGAAGGGACATTGCACCATGTCCCCTCTTGCGTACGTCACTGACATAGCTCCTATCTGTAACATCAAAGTCGTTCATATTAGGGGTATACGGGTAGTATAATTTACTAGAGCTACAACCGCCCTCAGTATATTTTACCTTACCCCTACCCGCAGTCATTGTACCAGGACCCGACCGTACGGCCATATATGTACATATAATAGCTGTACTGCTCAAGATTAAAGAATGTATTCGTGATCAAAACATACCAAGAATAAAATTACGAATTATGAAAAGTTCATTAACATGAGAAGGTACCTGAACTAAAAAGGGCCCTTGCTAATAATTGTGTTACTTGCACTACTGATTGGTCGTTCAAACTAAGTTTGAGTAGGTGGAATACCGTGGTATGTACGTGCAGTCATTGAATGGAAAATGTATTGAATTGCAACGTAATTGAAGAAGTAACTGCAATAATTAATTAACAGTGATAGAGATATGCTTAACAACTCAACTGAATCGCATATGTATGATAAATATGTTTCCCCTGCTAAATACAAAATTGAATTTTACATATTAGTTAACCCTATCTTACCTGGCGTTAACGTGTATTACTTCACGTCATTTTGTCATCTGCGTTTGTGCTTACTTCGTTTCAGCGTTTTACTTTTCATTTCAACCCCCCCCCATTTGGATCCTACTTTCTTCAGTCTCATCCTCCTTTCTTCAGCTTTCCGTTTCTTTTCTCGCCATTTCCACCATACTTCATCCTGAAGTCGTTCGCACTCCCTTTGCTCATTCCACTCCATCCTTCACTTGCAACGGAAAAAGCATACCTACCTGGCGTGGGTGTTCCTTTGGTGCCACTAATTCCCCTTCTTTGACAAAGACTAAGCTTTTGTTGTTGTTTTTCCCCTATACTATTTATTAGTTTTGCAAGTTTTTTTCTTTTCCTTTTAAAAATTTGGTATTTCTTTTTTCCAAACTACTTTTGCAGCATGACCAATTATGCCCAAGCTACCACTAAAACATCCCAAAACTTCTTTTCTGATAGTGTCATAAAGCCCCCCTAGTGTTATAGAGAACACTGCATTTTCAGCTGTGTATTCCAGAATCTCACGGCAACTGATATCCTTCCAGCCCCTCCACAAAACTTAAGTTTCTTTGAAAAGTCTCAGTTTTTTTTAAAGTCAACTTCAACAACCTTGCTACTAAGATTAAGCAGAAGATAAGATGTGATAATGAGGAATTAGATAACCACATTCAATTCTCAAAAACCTTATGCAGCTCTTCAAGTAATACGTTCGCCAAGTGTTGCAGGTCAAATTGCGGAAATAATGAGTTCTCCCATTGAACCTAATGGAAAATCATTGGTTCCTGTCGAAAGCGAGCACAAGAGAATTCCCTTAATTGGTCGAGATGAGTTCCCTAAAACTATTAGGATAAAATGCCAAAATTTCCTATCTACATGGAAAGAACAGGATCAATTTGCAATGGTTTACCACCAATCTGGTTTGAAAGGAATAGGCAATTGAGCACCATAAGAGAGTTAATGCTACCTTTTCTACAATAAGTTTCCAAGTACGCAACTGGGAAGAACAGAAAAAGGTCAATGATTGGCTTAATAACATCCACAAAACTAATGATTTCCATGCAGTAGGGTACCTGTGGGTCAGAGCAAGTTGTCCGGCAATGATGGTTTGCCAGACCTGCTATTACACAGGCCATAACAACTGTAATAGGTGTGAGCCTAAACCACAAAGGTAAGAAAAGGTCCAAGAGAGGTACCAAAATATAGAGAAGCAGATTAATCAAGCTAGTGAAGTAGTCACTATTAAAAATGACAAAATCAACAGTGCCGAAGACGAACCTAACAATCTTATTATTGATGAGGCGAGCATCCGTGAAACTCCTGCAAAGGTTGCAGACCAGCAGCCGTTACCAGCAAACTCTCTTTTGGAACCAAGTCCAAATTCCGACCACACCATAAACGCTTTTCCAAATATTCAAACAGGACCTACTTCTTTCTTAGCCCAAGAGATCGTTCTTGAAGCAAATAGTATAGAAAATCCTTTGTTAATCTCATGGGGCAATTCTGGAAAACGAACAAATCCTTTCGCAAATCCAACCAAAATCAAGTATCATAATATTACTAATACAAATCCTCTAACAACTGAAAATAGCGATAGTAGTATTGGATCCAATTATTAGTCATCTCTCTTGAATAACTCCAACCTAAAGTTATTAACCTCAAAGTAAACGGCGTCACAAGTGAAGCAAAATTCTACAAAGTCTTTGAAACATTACTCATATACAAGCCTGACTATATCTTGTGATAGGAAACCAAAATCGAGAAACTTTCCTCTAAAATTCAAAATTACCTGCTATCGAGAGGCTTTAGTTGGTTTCTAACACCAAAATCTGCGCCCTTCAAAGGAGGTTTATTGGCATTAATAAATAATGTAAGTCCACAAATTTACCTTGAGTCACAATGTGAGACTGCTCAAATCCATATAATAAAAAAACCTAAAGCTATTCTTGTTAATTACTACTTGGGGAAAGAATCATACAAAGAGACGGCAAATTTTATTGCAGCAAACATACATAAATTGCAGATTCAGGGAATAATTTGCCTTGGAGATTCGAATTGCCACCATTGTACTACTGATGTAACCGGTAGTAGGGCTTTTGTAAACCTAACAGCAACACGATTTAACTACTTGCAAAATCATCTTCTGAGCCATTATAATCTATCAGACGCAGCTGCAATGCTTGAAAATTTCGAACATACGTACCAAAATAGTCTTGGCTCCTATTCTTCAAGGATAGATGATTGCTTTTCATCATCAAATTTAAGTCCAGTGATATCCAAAGTAATAAACGCCAAATTGTCTGACTATACGCGATTGTTAACATGCTTTCAACAAGAACGCCACCATGGGCCTGGCTTATGGAGAATGAAATCTTCAGGAATTGAAAACCGTCTTAGTGAAATTCGTACTCATCATAGAATGCCTACATGACGCTAATATTGAGAACATACAGTGTAAATGGACTCTTATGAAATTTAAGGTTAAAAATCTAATTGCTAAACTGCAAACTAGCTAATAATGAGCGGTACTATAGAATAAGTAAACTAGAAAAACAATTAAAGCTCCTGAGTCCAGATATGATTGAGTATAATGACATGAAACAATTGATTGAAAACAAGATCAGTGACACTCTAATGGAAAAAGCCCAAACCGAACTTGAATATATAGACGGTATAGAGTACGAGATCAATGAAGGGAACCTCAAAGAAATAAAAAGCTTTATTAATAGTTCAATACGGAAGCTCTATATTGATCAGGTTGTAATGGATAATGGAGCACTATCTGAAAAAACTGAGGATATTATACACCAGTTCACTAAATTTTACCAAGATCTGTTCAAAGAGAGAAATCTCAATCTAAGTAACTTTATTCCAGATTATTTTGTAATATCAGAAGAAAAAGAAGACCTATATCTAAATTTTTCCTTTGAAGAAATTGTACTTGCCATTAAAAAGCTTAAAAATTGTCCTGGAATTGATGGCTTGAATGCCAAGTTTTATTTAACCTTCCAAAACGTTTTAGTACCGTATTTAAAGCTACTGATCGAATCTATTGTAGCCACAAAGTCAATTGAAAATAGCTTAACAAATGCTGTTATTAGATTGATCCCAAAGAAAACCAAGGACTTAACATGTCCAAAAGCATGGCGCCTATTATCATTGCTTAATATGGACTTAAAAATTATAGCACACATGATAAATAATAGGATTAGCCCTATTGTTTAGAGATATATAGGTCCAAATCAAACCGGATTCATTAAAAATTGCAAAAGTTCACTAAATATATCAACCTTACAGTGTACTATCGCCATTTGCAATTCCAACAACCGAGACATTGGCATACTAAATGTTGATTTTCAAAAAGCCTACGATTCAATCAACCACATATATCTTTTTGAGACACTGGACAACATTGGCATTCCTCCAAATGTGCTACACATTATTAAAACTTTATACAGTAATAACAAGTCTTTTCTTTTAATTAATGGTTTTTTGTCCCCACAAATTGCAATAAGTGAGGGGGTGCGGCAAGGGTTTCCAATGTCATGTGCTCTTTTCAATTTAACCATTGAACCCTTATTACGGTCAATCAATAATTCCACCTTAATTGAAAGCTTTACCTTTTTAGATGTACATGTAAAATATCTAGCTTTTGCGGCGACATTACATTCATCACAAGCAAAGCAGCAGATCTCCAACAACTATTCAAAGCATTGCATGAATTTAACAAAGCAAGTGGATTAAACATTAACAATCAGAACTCTATATTTACAGGTATCCATAGAGGAAAAAATTGGTCTGCTGAGTGCACAAAAAACCATTCCGAAATTACTTTGCTGGGGATAAAGTTAAACAAAAATGGCGTCAACACCTTTGATCAAGATAAGTTTATTTCAGATAGCAAACAAATTCTAAATTTTATTGCAAATAGAAAAATGTCTATTTTTGACAAAACGAAAGCTGTCAATGTTCTAGTACTGACGAAATTGCTTTATAAATTGACACACTATCCATCCGTTTGCATAAACAACAAAATGCAAACCAAAATAAATGAAGCAATTTGGAAAAATAACGATCATAGCAGACCAACAAAACTAATGTATTGCGGCTTTAAACATGGTGGGGTCCAATTGGGAAGCATTTTCTTTTCGCGATTGGCATACAAGATACATTTAATGATGGCGATTTTAAACAATGAAGCACATCCTATCCACAAGTTATACAACAAAGTCATTTCTCTGACTACAAACAAAAGGAATCTCCGAGATATGATGTATAATTCGTCATTACCTCGAAAACTATAATCATACTGCCCACATATCTATGACAATCTATACATAATGAGAACACAAAAGTTTCAATTAAGTCCAGACGGCTGCAGTGTAAATTTACGACAACTCATTGACATCAAGAAGCTGAAGAAACCAAATATCCAATTCAATACTGATGTAGACCCGAAAAGTATTGCAAAATTTGCCATTAGGAGAAAAGACAAGTACTTACCACTAAGGTATAAAGCTAAAGGCAAACTACTCACCGACTTCTATTTTGCACAGGATGGAAGCATACCAATAATATTTAACAAAGCAGGAAGTTTCTGGGAAGTGGAGCCAGATGAAATCCGTACTCTAATTATCAAATTGCGCACTTCAAAGATTCGACCTTACTACAAAACCTTACTCTATAAGATCGTTTTGAATAGAATTATTAATAGGATAAATTTTATTTTTCGAGGCTGATAACATCAAAGTGCCGATTGTGCCATTCAGAAAACGAATACAATTAAAGCCTGTAGATTTCAATATTATAGAACTCTTTGCCACCACCAATCTCTGCAAAACGGTTGACTATATTGTGAAATCAATAGCAATGCCTCAAGAAGCCAATAATTAATTAAGTCCTTTGTCTATTATTTATTTATTTTTAATTTTCACGTGTTCCTTTTTAGACTGTAAATATTTGTTTTAATGCCTCGTAATTACTAATCTGTTTGTTTGATCTTTAGTACTATAATATTATCTTTGTAAATTTTAGCTACGTTCAATCAACAATATCAAATGACTAAGTGCTGTGTGCTGTTTCTGTTGCGAGTTCTCTTCATTTCTCACTGAGTTTTCGTGTGTGTCCACGTTTCCTTTTTCGTCCATTAGTGTTTTTTTAACTTTAATATAATATATGTATGGTGTGGAGTGTGTTGTCTGTACAAACGAGGAGTAATGGTGCTTTTTTAGTACAATGATGATAATAATAATAATAATAATCAATGACTTTATTTAGCCGCTGAAGGCATACACAACAAAAAAAATAAAAACAAGTCAAGTTTTACGGCAGCGAGGACGGTCACAGGAGATGAAATAGGAGCAAATGGAAGAGTAGGCGAAGTTGGAGAAGGGCTCAGCAAAGAGGAAAGCCATCAAAGATTTCTTGAAGCTCGGTGGCGGGGAAAAGAAATCAATCGCTATTGGAGGGTTGCGAGTCAAGATGTAATTAGCAGCAGTATAAGCACGATTGAAAAACGAATGAAGGGTGCGATGTTTCTTTGTACGACGAATGGAGAATGTGACAACATCATCAGAGCGAGTGCAGCAGGAATTAGAGAACTTAATGAAATCAAAAGGACCAAGATCCAATTTGCGAGTCAGTAGCCGATTGAACAGAAGGAGATCACAGGCATGGAAGTAGAGTGACAGCGGGAGAGTG
>CABFPE010000443.1:679272-697786 GCA_900660155.1 Hofstenia miamia
ATATATATATATTACACAATATAAACTGTGTGCTTATAACAGGAACTGTCGCTAAAAGAAGAGCGTATCCTTGCGTTTGAAGAGGCTTTATTAGTGTACAGACGAAGACTAGCAACCATCCGTCATCAACAGGGTCTTCTGTACAAAGAACATTTATCTGAAAAAGATGAGTGGAAGCAAGAAATGGACAAGATTACTCGTGAGAAAACTGATCTCATGTCTCTACGTGACACAGACAAAATTAAAATAGATGAGTTCGAGGTTAGAATTTTTTGCTAGCCCGCCTATCTTTTATCAAACAGACTTATGTTAATGGAATCCGAAGTCATAGCTGTGCGAAAAATGAATGTGGATTCTTCTATGTAATAGTATCCTGCTGTTTCGAGTTTGCTCATTCAGTTTTTTTGAGATTGTATAATTTGTCAGCTTTTATGTTGAAATCTTTAAATTAGAGATTTCTAAGAATATTTCTTATATTTAATGAGTAGTAAAATTTGTTGTATTCATATTTCATGATGTAATCTAATATAGGAGTGTTTCTCGCATGCTTTATTTCTAATTCAAATGTAATTTCCAATTAGCGGTTGCAGCGGCATTTGGGCTCCAGCGACACAGAGCGTGATCGAGACATCGCTGAATTGAGTCGAAAAATCACGGTTTTACGGGTGAACGAACGTAGCTTTATCAGAAAGTTTCGTCTACAAAGCGACCATTTAGACGCATTAACTAAAGATAAAGACAGACTTTCAAAAGAACTCACCCAGAGTGAAATTAACGTCACGAAGCGTATTGGGTATCTTGAAAGGTTCAAGGTTTGTATTCACAGTAATATATTTGGGCTCGTTTTCTACAAACTTCTTCAAGAAACTTAAAATGCTTTTTTATTTATTACCAAATTTAATTGCCTAACATTAGAACTGCGAGCACTCCTTGAGAATATATTTACATCTGATGTTTCAAATGAGAAAATTATAAAATAGAAACACATTTTCTACAAATGGCAAATTCAATGAGATTATCAACATATTTGGAAGTATGTGTACCTGCAAGTGGTTTTGCTGAATGAATAATGAAGCAAACAAAGAAGACTATCTATATACATATATGTATTTGCAAATTTTTTATGGCAATGAATACCAAGATTGACAGGTAAAGTTGAAACCTATTCATAATTTCTAATTTTAATTCAAAGAATTGATCGATGAAAATGGCACAATAGAGTATTTGAAAAAAAATTGCTTGTAATTAAAACATGAACAATATATGAAGCATATACCTTTAAATCGTCAAATAATAATCTTATATATTCCCGACCAAACTTTTGGAGTAGTATGTCCCCATGATTTTGATATAAGACTACAGTATTTTACGTCTAAATAGCTGCGACCGGTTGCAAGAAATTTCAATGTGGCTTTCAGTCTTTCAAAGGGAGTTATTGGCATCTCTAAATGCAGTGTCCTCTTTTTTAATATAAGGTTCAATGAAGTCTAGTAATTCATGGAATGTATGCATATTCATTCGGAGGTCATTTTCTAAATCCAGTGGTTCATTCTTAATCAATGAGATAAGACTTTGATGAGTTCATATATTACGTTTCATCAACCACTTCTTTGTCCAAACTGCTTTTTCTCTGCTACGTTTTTAATAAAAGAAATAATCAAGCAGTACTTGTTCAAGTAAGCCATTGAAATTATTATTAATATATTAACAATTTTAATAACATCAATTTCAAAAACAGTCTATATAGTTATATAATAATCAAGAGTAATCTTTTAATACCAAAAAATGAAAACTGTAACTAAGCCAAAACTAGCAAATGTTTACGTCTATCTGATGGGTTGTTTGCCAAATGTTTGATAATTTAGCGCTCATGCTTGACTTCAACTCGAACTCGGCATAGACCAGAAAACAGTCGAGTCCAAAGTTTGTTACTTCAAAAATTCTAAGAAATAAATATATTCATATATATATATATATATATATATATAGAATATGTATATAATTTTTTATCTATTCATTTTTATTAATATTTTGTTAGTTATTTTTATTAAATAGGAAATTCTCCGCAAAAAGGACGATGAGATCTTACATTTACATGAGCAAATGGAAGTGCAGAAAGAACGCATTGGCTTGGCAGAGGTTGACCTGGATCGCAAATCATTTGCTGAACTACAAAAAGTATATTCTATGCTCATACATGTTTTTTAAGATAAGTTTAGACAGTGAAAGAGAGAAATGAAACAATCAATAAACTTATGGAACAAATCAATGAGCACACAAGAGAGTCCGAAGTCAATGCACAATATTTTAACAATTTCAAATCTGGTTCGCATTTTCTGCTCTAGGTTTTTCAATGACTTGCTAAAATTAGTTTTGTAATTTGAAATTGTTCGGTTTTTAAGATGGGTATGGTATTAAAACATTACATTGCTCGGCCGAATTTACATTAATTGTGCAGTATCTTTTGAACCTCAGAATTGAGTTTGCTAATTTCAAAGCATTTAGGATATTTCAAATTAAAATTGCTTTATTATCTTTATTGTATTTTTGTCTCTTTCCAGTTTTTTACTATCAGCTACTGGAATATTTGTTTGATGACTTGTTATTAAATAGTCGAATTTATATGCATAAAATAGCAACAATTATGTTCCAATGTAGCCTTAATGTATTCCAATAATTTGCAATTTTTGTAACAAATGAATTGTCTAACGGTAAAATGAATTTTCATCGTGCAATGTATGAACTACTTCCTTGATTTGTATTTAATATATCGTTAGTTATACAAAACGAATCTTTAGCAGTTTACTTCTTAAATTAGTGGACACTGCTAACCTAAGCTATCGCTGACCCCTTGGAGTATGCCCTTGCCTGTACACATTTTTTGTTTTCGTGTACAATAGATTCCAACTAGAATTTTTGCATGTTTTTGAACGCCTCTAAAATAGGTATTTGGTTAAAATTTATAGTTGGGAAAGTTTACAAATTTATGATATTAGCATAAAAATGAGAAATTTTTAGGTATGCAATCGCCCAATTGATTATTGTGCTTCTGTCGTTGATAACAAATTTTCTAATCAATATCTTTCGTCAATCATTGATTTAGGCGGAAAATCCAAATCACGTCAACTTTCGAAAATAGTTGAACTTCAAACTGCTTTAAAAGAAGCAGAAATTAATTTACAAGATGCCGTTGAAGCAAAACAAATTGCAGAACGAGATTGTGCTTTCAAGGAGCGAGATATGATCGCCTTGGAATCGAGGATGCACAAATACGAAAGCGGTGAATATGGTTTATCAGAGGCAGTAATGGAAATTAAGGATCTCAAAGCGAATATTCGTTCACAAGATAGGTTAGTGTATTTGTGATTTTCTTCACAATATTTGCATAATTTCAGATGAGATATTACATCAATTTGCATTTACTCTTTATAGTTTTTCTTCCAGTCAAATATGTTTGTGTAATATAATGTATTAAAAATTTTCAAATAGCAATCTTAGAAAATATTTCTGTCAGCTCGTTGTCGAAAACCCCTTATAATTGTTCTTTTTTCTCTATTCTACTTTATTTAGCAATGTTGAACATCTATTGAGGAAATTGAATGATTTGGAGTCCAAAATTAACGATGTGATGGAAGAAAATGAGGATTTGAGGGAGAAACTTGGTGAAGAAAAAGAAGCAATTTTGGATCTCAGTGTGTATCGTAGTCGACGTAAGAAGAAAACGGAGCAGCAAAGAGCGCTGAAATTAGTACTTCTCGATGAAGTGGAGAAGTTAGAGGAGGAACGTTTAGAGCTTAAGAAGCAAATGCGCTTAATTGCAATGGACAAGGGACAACGGTACATTTAGTATATTTGTGTAATCATTTTCAAGCATTTGTCATGGTGTGACCCACATCATCTTTTTCGAAACAATTGCAGAATTTATATAGACAATGTCAATATCAAAATCCTCACTTATTATACTCAATTTACGGCATTTTTAAAATTTTATAAGTAAAATCTGTACGTTAATTGTGTGGAAGTGATGTGGTTTTGGAGGGCACATATGAGCCTTGCACTTGCAGCAATAATGCTAAAAACTATTGCATGTGATATTTTTTTTATAAAGGTTGCTGAAGGAAGGGTTAAAATGATATTGCGAAACTACTCACAATAACTGTTGACACGTTGCACGTACTATAATAATTCTTTAGAAGATTTTGACATTAATTTGTTTTATATTAAAAAATATTTTGTTTTCTAATGTCTGATATGTACTCATGTACTAAGTGATGCCCCTTTAAATAGTTCATATACATATATGATTCCGATAAATATAACTGTAATCATTTGATTATATGATTTTCATATACTTGAATTATATAAATATATATATGTGGACAATTAAGTAGGTTACATTTAAATTGACTGAATTTTATCAATTTTAAGTTTAAGATGAGTGAGCAAAACATGAACAGAAGTATACTTTATTATTATAAGATCTCATTGGAAAAACCATTAACCCTACTTCTGATTTTGTTACAGATTTGCAACAATTAAAATAAAGGAATTAAAGCGCCACCTAGCGTCATTTTTTCAGAAAATTAAGTGTTTAAGTGTGTGATGGACTAGAGGTTAAATACAGTGATAGAGGCCTGCTCCGGCTACCAGACAAGTTAGCCATTTTTTGGTGTCTTATCACTATTACACAGTGAAATTTTCAAAAAACAAACAAGAGGACCGCACCGCTTGAAATTACTAACAAAGACCTGGCTAGAGGAAATACGTAGATAGATCAAAGAAAGTGATTTCCTTCATTCATTTTGCTGTGATACTAATCAATTTGTTTATCCATCAACTGACAACTTTCTAAGAATAAACCTGTTCATTGTACATATAGTACGTAGCTAGAAAGTGATCCATTTCAAAAATCATGTATAATGATAAGAAGCTGACAAGAATTATATATATGAATCATATAAGTAAATTTTATTTATAGAATTTTCATATACATATATATAAATAGCATATACTATGCTATAATTATTTGTTTTCAAATTCGAATGATTTAATGCAATATATCAGAAGTTTCTCGCACAGATCACTTTCCCTTTTGAACATCATCTCTAAAACCTTTTGTTTTCTATAATTTTACAATTTGTGGATTTTAAATCCACATGTTGTTGTCTGACAGAAAGCAAATCTATTAAACATGTATATGCATAATTACTTGACACCATTATTCGGATGATACGTTAACATATATTTTCAGAGAAAAGGCGTATAATACAGCATCATCTATATCATGGAGTCCTACTATGTTATATGTTATATTATAGCACAACTCCACGTCTATGTTCATGTTGAGTTTTTTATTCGATTGCATGTTGACAACGATATTGATTTTGATATTTTGTGCTGGTTTAGGAACCCTTGTAAAATTTTACACAGCATGCATCAAGAAGAAATGATTATTGGAAGTTTAGTAGTAATATTGCATACATTATTTGTAGAAATACTAATATTATTACCCTTGCTAGTGTGTATAAGTAACCAAAGACAATCAGAATGGAAAAATATCAACGTTCACTAGTGCACTTTGATTTGAACATTATTTATTATATATTATAAAAGTAGTATTTACAAATGCATTCTGTTGGAAAAATTAGAAAATTTTGGAAAAATGTTTATTCTAAAATTTATTATTTGTGTTTAATTATGTTCCTAGTAATATACAAGTGATTGTTAACCTTTATATGTAGAGCGGCTGCACTTGGATTAACGGCAGACGAGATGATGAGAATTGATGAATTCACTGAAAATCTACGCAATCAACGTGAAAGCTTCCCCACTTTCCTTAAGGGAACTTCTCGGCATGGACGTGACGACATAGACGAAGTAGATAATGTTCAAGGAACGAAGGTTCGGCTTAGTCTAATTTATATTCGTCTATTTATGTTAGTTTAATATAACAGAAGATGTGGAAGATCGTATCCGTAACACTATTCAAAAGACAATGGAAAAGGTTTCCGCATGCTATCATTCTATCAATTTTAGTTTAGTCATTTCTAAGTACACGTGCTTTATTATTATTAGCAGTAGTTCCTTAAGACATAAGTATATCATGTATATATATACAGTATATATATATATATATATACATCAAGGGACATTTCTTGCTCTTTCTTGGAATACCTAAAATGAATTTTTGTTAGTGTATATTTTCGGATTCAATACCTGTTCAAACTTCAAGGGTAGTCCACTGTGAACTCATGTCAAAATTATATATTTTTAATTATCATGTATGGGCATTTTGTATAATTAATTATTATTAATATTTTTAAGATTTCTATTATTTACTACAGTACCGCCATCCTGTGAATTCTGAATGTATTGATTAAATCATGACCAACTACAGTATTTCGCGGTGAATTTCATTTAAACGCCATATTTTTAATCTGAACGCTACACTATATAAACCAGGTACCATATATTTTAATCTAAATGCCACACATATTAGTCCAAGGGCCATACAATTGTATCCACAATAAACTCATAAAATAAATTTAAATATACTAACAGTATATATGAAAAGACCTATAATTTTACATTAGTCTATGTATTTTTAAACCTATATAAATTCAACGAGGTACCAGCTGTTTTAAGCTACATAACATGTTCTCGTCGTTGCACTTTGATATCATATCTATTTCGAACCGTTAGTTGCCACGTTGAAAGTTTCCCAGTATATCCATGAGAATCCAATAATCAATCAATTGATGATGAACATATGTTTAAGAGTGACTTACTCTGCTTTACATTTTCGTGGATTTTGTTTAGAGTGTTAGGCTAATGACCATGAACTATATCTTTTATCATCTGAATTACATCACCTCCAAACTTTCATTTTTGTCCTTTCTCCTTTGGTTTGTCAGGTTCAGTCAATGCAGTAGATCTCACAGTTTTGATATTTATCTTCAACTTTTGTGCAACCAGCATGAACTTTTTTCCTCGTCTTTCGATATTGGTAATTCTCACACGATCTTGTTTTCAAACTTTAGTGTATTTTCCTCTTTGTCCCAACGCAAAAGATTAAGAACTTATATAGTATTATTACTGTTCAATGGATCCATATCGAGAAACAATATTTGAGGAATTGTTATTTTATCAGTAAATATGTAGATATCAAAAGGATCATTTTTTAGGACTTATTTATCCTTCCATGCACATTCAAATTTTATTCGTCAACGAGGAGAAAAATGAATCATAAAATATTGAATTGAGTGACAATTCAACTATACTGTTGTTTTGATCAAATAGTATGGCACTTGGCTTAAATAGTATGGTGCTGGGATTATAATGTATGGCGTTTGGTGTAAATCTGAACCTGAAATACTGTAATAGGTCATTGTTAAATTGCTTTGGATTTTTCGGATCACATTGCAACAAACAATACTGCTGGCATACTGATCTTCATTCTTTAATTTCGTGGATTTACAAATTTTGGTTTCGCATATCAATCTTCACCGTTTTCTTGTAATTTCTTTAGATTTTACCGTTTTGAGCTTCCGCTCTTAAATAATACGTGCATCTAGTTATATAGGTATGATCTTAGTTAGAATTTAAAATGAAAGCGAGTTTCGAACGTATTGATTTTTTCACATGGTTGTTACTAATACAATTGTTCTTTAAATTTCACTTCACTGATTGTGCATGTTCTGAGTGAAAATGATGGCTGAATTGTGTCTGTTTACAGTAATGTTCTGTGCCATAATTTTTCAAATTCGTTTCACCACGCATACTGCTTGGGCAAATGTATACCCATGACTATTGAGCATTTAAACGTTTTTTATTTTCAATATTGCTTCGATTCATTGTAGAAATAAGACATTTTCCTTCATAACGCTTAAATGCACTAAGCATACTGGGTTGTTATCAGAGTTGTAAAACGGTCGAAAAAATTAGACCAACACTGAAATTAAATATGTAAACAATTCATTTTCATTAAATATTTCTTTGATTTTCAAAAACATGAACTTGCTAACAGTTTTGAATGATAATTTATTTTTTAATTTTGTAATGGTGAGCCCTCTAAAACTGTAATGACACTCATTTTCGGATGAGGATGCTTTATTTAAAAACATATTTTTTGCTATTGCAGCAAGTTTCACGTATAAAATACACTCTGCAATTTCAATTCTTTATTGCAAAGTCCTGCCTATTGTCCTATGCCACTCTTGTATAAATTGGCATCCTTTTGGGTCCTCACAACGCACAGATGCATGTCAATTTTCAATGTTATTTAAATTATATGTTAAAATATTTTATTTAAAGTAATTCTACCCAATCATAACTGTATCATATGTGATCCAATCTGATCCAATCATAATTTTCACATATGTGAGCCGATCCGACCCAACCTATTTTATTTAGTTCAACAGTGACCCAAACAGACCCGTTTACGGGTCGAGTCAACTCATTTACAGCCCTGGTTGTAATCTGTTCAAATGTGTTTAGATGTGAAATTGAAAATATACTGCCTCAACTTACTTCAATATTAAATATTTTTCTTGTAAGCTCCATGTAACTCAGTTGAAGTAATATTGATTTTTATTTTTTCCCATTAAGCGGTTGTTTTTCCTAATTGAAACACTTATGTAAGATTTTCATTCTTCTATAAGGCAGTTATGTAGATCAGTAATGTTGAGTTCGTGTCTTGAAAAGGATTGAAATAATTTCTCAAGGTTGCTGCCTTAAACTGTCTAAAATTACCAGGAAACTATTGATTTTTGAGTCAAATTTATTATCTTTATGTAGCCATATACGTTATTGTTAACTTTCTTACGCATTTGAACAAGGTTCCTGAACCAAGTATATAATACACTTAAAACATTTATAGGGATCAATATTGGGATGCCAATGGCAGTCCGAAAAAATGTGTAAGGCACTGCAGAGACCAGAGATAATTCTATATGTTATTAAATAGTCCCCATTTCGACTTTGAACTGCCTGGAAAGGGATGTTAGGGTGCGTGGACACTGTTCTGGTATTTTAATGCTAGTCTGGTTTAGAGAGTCACAATATGAGTTTAGCAAAGACCCGAACCCGACGAGACATGAAACGTATTAAATTTTTATTGAAATTAACCTGAACGAAACGTCGTGACGGAGGAGGCTTCTCCGCAAGCTGAGACTATTAATACTGATTGGTGTGGAGTGAATTAGAGGATCCGGCGTATGTGGAGGAGTAGTTTCAACTTGAGAATGTATAATGTTAATAGGAGAAGAGGCATAGTATGATTGCGTGATCGACGAGGCATGTGAAAAGGATTGCAGGGAGCGTGAAGCGAGAACGTCGTCGAATTCAGTAACATGCGTGAGATTAAGAGCGGTTTCCTGGTCTTCTTCCTCTTGAGGAATGTTGGTTGTTTCTGAAATTGTTATTGTATCGATTGTTGGAGGAATCACTGTTGTAGCGAAAGTTGCGTTGCTGCTGTCTAACGTGGGGGATATGTGGGGTACCGATTGCTTCCAAATGGGCGTTCGACGTGTGTCGTATTGTAGCGGGCCATCCGAATGCTACCAATAATATTCTGATACGTTTTGCGAAGACGACACGTGAGTTATCTCAGATGCGTTTGTAGTCTCGGAGAATATGTTGCAGGACCTCCAGCTCGTATCTATCACGGGAAGGTGTTCTTAGGGAGGATAGAGCCTGAGTAATCTGATCGTCTGCAGTACAAAGCTGAGCAGTAGAAAACGGTTGCGACGATAGAATCAAAGAAGAGCTGTGGGTAGGTTGAGAATCTGTTGGATTAGCGTTAGGCTGAGGTTGAGCGGCGTTGACATTTGTGTCCAATTGTACAAGTCTTTCAGAAATTTTGTCTAGTATGTCGATAAATTTATCCTGTTGAGTAGGTGGTGCCATAGTCGAAGGCTAAGTAGATCGTAGATTATAACCTGTGAGAGCCAATACTGCAAATTTTTGGATAAAAAATTTTTCTCTTCACAAGCATACAAAATCCAAATAAATGATGATTAACATAGCCATTCATTAGTATTACTTAACGTTTTGGGTCTTTCTCAAATCGAGTGGTGATTAACGTTACTAACATTTTGATCAATCAATCTAAACCTTTGACTGAACCTGACCCGATATCGTGTCGGACTTAATCGGGTACTGGAATTCACTTTCTAGTGGGAGGGGAAATGTGTCATAATTGTTTTAAATGCAATTTAAGGTAAGTATGAGTAAAAATATTTTAATTTTTTTATGTACAAGTGTTTAATATATTCAAACATTTGGTATCCTAAATAATGTGTTGTAAGACAATTTATTTTAAGGGCATGTTATGATAGTTTTTATGTACGCGCATGTATTTAAACTACATTCATGTTTAGCAAGATTCCCTTTTTCGTGAAATGGGATCATATCAGAAACGCATCGATGGCGTAGAAGTCGAACGGAATGAATGGAAGTTGAGATACAATGAGAAAAAAGCAGAAGTCGATCAACTAGTTGATCTAGTTAAGGATCTCAAAGACTCCAAAATTTCAGGTTTAACTAAAATTGGAAATGAATTTTTCAGTAGTTAATTTTAGATGAACAAGTCGGTGGTTTGATTGACAAAATGATTAGCATGCTTGAAGATCGCACCGACGCTATGGATTCAAATTTGGTGTCTAAGGCTCGCTTGGATCAACTCAGTGGTCGTAATGATGAACTGCGTTCTGAATTGAAGAGTTTGCGGTCACAAAATCAGAAACTTATCATAGATAATGATCGATTGCAAACTAAGGTAAACATTTAATATTTGTACATCTTTATGAAATTTTCATGTAGAATTAGTTTCAGGACTTAGGTTTTTTATTTCAGTTATTTTAAAATGGTTTTCAACATTACCGTCAATGTTTACTGTCAAATTTCTAAAACAACCTGCAAAAATTATACTATTATTTTGTTTTAGTCGTCTACAAATAATCCTGGCTTATTTGCAAGCGCTTGAAATACATCCAATATACTGAAACCTTCAAACTGTTGAAGTGCGTATTATGACTATGCGAACAACATATGAACTAATCTTGATTTAACTAGCACTAAATTTAATGATTTACAGGATTGTTCGATGTAACCTTAAACTGCCTAAGAATTTTTTAAAATATTTTATGGTACCGTGAAAAAACATTTTGAGAGTTTATAACACAAAGACTAGTAATGATTTCCAATATCTGAAAGCCCCACAGGAGGAAGTAGTGCTTCCTCTTTCATTTGCGCTTTAAAACGGCGCCTAATCGCTGTTCTATTGAGGTGCCGTGATCTCTGCCTGATGACGATTTGTTTCGATGGGTTTTGGAGGTCTACCTACATATGAAGAAACAGTAAGGACTCGTTGTTGATCCATTGGGCTGAAACCTCATATTCACCTGAGCATTAGTTATGAAAAGAATTCAAATTTGTTTTTAAAAATCGGAATTTTCAATGAAAATAATTTTTTCCAGTACTATAGACAAGCAATACAATCTTTTACATATTTTCAACATTGCATTCAAACAAGTTGGAAAATAGATGTGTCCATAGTTCACGATAGGCTTGGAGAAAACTTTTTGAAAACGTGGAAAAGCGGTTTGTTATTTTACAAGAACATGGCAGTTTAAGGTTGAATGTCATCAGAATATTTTGCTCATATTTTAGCGTTTTGTTATTTCAAATGCACAATTCAATCTATTTACATTTGCTTTGATTCCTCTTCGTTGGATTTGCAGTGTGGAGTGAATGATTAGTTTGAGAAATACACTCTGTTTATTCATCCATTTGTCATTGTTACAGAATTTTTAGAATTCACGACTTGAAGAGGATGTAAAACTGTCAAAAGAGATGGGAATGGGAATGATGCAAGTAAAGCAGATAACTTTGCCATCAGATCTTCCACCTTCAAGCAGCGACATCATTGCTGCATTAAATGAACATCTCATACAAGTCTTGCAAGTACGTATTAATACGTTCAATTCGAAATGGTTTGCATTAAATCAGTGTAAACAACATCAATAAGCTTATGAGTTCGCCTTCTTCTAATGTTTTAATAAAATAGCAATTTTGTGCAGGATAAAATTTTGCGATCCATGCTTACATTGAGCGCTTTCTATTATTTTTATGTAATCGAGATATATTCCGCTCTATGTATGATTTTTTATTAAAATAATTGTAAGTTTTTGAAAGAACATATATTTCATTTAAGATAACTTGCAATTTATGATTTAAGCCCATTAAGGACTTAACTTTGTACTATATATATATATATATATATATATATATATATATATAAAATAGTTCCCCTCCTCAGAGAAAAAGCTGGGTGCGCCCCTGTGCACATGTACACATGAGATATTCAAAAATTCCAAATTTGATAACCAAGCACAAACTAAGGGTAATGCTGACTGAGGTAAACAAATAAATATATTGCCTATATGTGACAAAACGGAAAACGTAAACTATTAGGGAAGAATTGCCCTGTAGCAACTGAATAAGACAATCCCATGGGTACCCGAAGAAATTGAAAATAGTGACCACGGTCATCTATAATGTTCGTGTTGAACGCATCACATGGAGCTAATGGCAAGTGAAAGCACCTTAAGCACTGAAGGTAAGTAATATGAAATCGGCGAAGTTAAGGGTGTGAAGAAAGAGAACTCCATAGCTAAACGTAATTTACCACCACTCTTCGGTACTAGAAAGGAACTGGCTTGAAAATGGGACCTTTTCTGTGATTGTTCAATTACACCAGCGGACCGAAGACCTTCAATGATGCGATCTGCATGCAAAACATGTAGAAGAAATTCCGGCTTAATAGGCTTCTTGTGTACCGTAGGTCTAAAAGAGGTTAAAGATATGTATACAGTAAATAAGGACATAATTCTTTGTGGAACATTAAACATTTTCTGAAATTCATTCCATTTAACTGTCTTAGCGTGAAAAGAATACTGATGATCAAGTAATAATTCTTCTTGACAGTCACCAATCGACTCAGGAACAGCCTTTTGGANTAGGAACAGATAACAATGCATCAGCCTGTATTCGAAACTCGCCTCACCGACTGAGCTATGGAGCACATAAGTGGTTAGCCTGCCTAACATTGGTTGCATAGTTGAAGTGTAGATAAAAATNATGGGACCTTTTCTGTGATTGTTCAATTACACCAGCGGACCGAAGACCTTCAATGATGCGATCTGCATGCAAAACATGTAGAAGAAATTCCGGCTTAATAGGCTTCTTGTGTACCGTAGGTCTAAAAGAGGTTAAAGATATGTATACAGTAAATAAGGACATAATTCTTTGTGGAACATTAAACATTTTCTGAAATTCATTCCATTTAACTGTCTTAGCGTGAAAAGAATACTGATGATCAAGTAATAATTCTTCTTGACAGTCACCAATCGACTCAGGAACAGCCTTTTGGATCGGTGGTTGCAAAAATTCTAAAAGTTGAGTCTGACCTGATAAATTAAAGATATTATTAACAGAACTAGACGAAGAATTGTGTAAATCTTCCTGCTGTGGTGAGGCTGCCAAGTAATTTTGCAAAAAAAGAAATATAAATTAGGAACTGCAGAATCAGGTAAGTTATAATTGAGACCCGCCAGTGCAGATGAGAGCGTCATCTGCTGACGCGATTCTGAGAATAGTTGGAGTAGTTAGCAGGCTGAATACGATATCGATCCAACCGAGTGTTGACTGATTGCGAAGGGGGAGATGGGGAACTCTGATTGACTGGTAATCTGCTGTTGATTCCATATTCGGACATAACACACTGAAGGATCTCGATTCTAATTTTTGTCTCGATTGGGAGTTAGGGATGACTGTAAGGCGTTCGAGAGTTGATCAGAAACGACATCAATCTAAGAGTCGGCCAAATCCCATTATAAACGATAGGCTATGAGTGATACTAGGTTCGATAAATTCATTTTCAGTATTTTTCATAGAAATTTTGTTGCAAGCTATTTTTGCAGCCAAATAACTTAAATATGTTAATTAGAAGAGTAAGTAGCTTAAGAATTATATGGAGTCAAGCACATTGCACATTGATATTGGGAAATATCAAAACCATAATAGTACAATACTGAGAAATTTAGAGGTAAGAGATCTAAATGTAGACATTTCAGCTATAGAAAATAAGTTGATTAGATAGCTGGATACAGTAACAATGTTGTAAATAATTATTAAAAAATTTCTAATTTCCAGTAATAATAGAAAGTTTTGTTTGGCGAAATTTCATATTAAATATAACTAGCAAATATATGTAAAACTCTGTTGGTGAATGTACACTAATGCGTTTTTTATATTTTCAGAGATGGATTGGCAGGCTATAAATGATGTCGATCCAGACATCTTCGCTGATGATGAGGACGAATGTGACAAATTTTATGATATGGTAGTTGACGTAAGTGTTTTGTTTCATCAATGCAGGGTCTAATTTTAGTTTAGTCTGATTTAACAGCAGATGATCTTTCTAATGCTGAAGATGCAGTGAAGCTTTTTAAAATTTGCAAAGATATTCTAATGGTTTGCTTTTATCTCAAAATTGCTTTTTGTAACTTTAAATTAGATCAAAAATGGAAATTTGGAAGAAGCTTTAGGCGAAATTGATACAATTGCTGAAAAATCCGGAAAAGCGGGAGCTAAAGAAGGTTTTAGTCAATTTATATGTGTATAAATTGTTCAGTATATGTAAAAGATTTGCTGATTTGGCAGCAATTATTTAATTATAATTTTTAATTGCTATTGAACGCCGGTTAAATATCCGTAAAAATGAAAAACTGTTGAAATTTCTTAAACCGAAGCTTGACTCAAGTACATATCCTACTCATGAGCAATTGTCTGCAAAATTTATCTGTCGTTTGAGCCATTAAAATTTTCAACATTTTATATTCTTTTCAAAAACATTAGCTATTCAAATTTCAAATATTTTACCTCCCAGTTCATGAGAGGAATTTTTCTCACTCTTTTTTCCACACAGTGGCTAAAATGGAAGAGAAAATATCTCCCCAAGTTTTCAGGCAAAGAGTTACGATCTTTGGGCAACATTTTCCACAGAAGAGAGAAGCTTCTTTCAACTGAACATGTCGTAGGGGTGCACGATTTTAGTTTTGCAAATATGGCTAGAATGATATTTGGCATAGTACAGTTGACTACATTCAGCAAATAGTTTTCCTCGATTCTTTGTTCGATATAATTCCGAGTGCACATCGATGTTCTTTTAAGTTTCTACTTTATCAGTTACGTCCAAAATACCACTATAGCACCGAGTAGTATCTGTTTTGACAGGAGCTATTAATGACATATCATGTGACAATGACAACTCTCAGCCATCTACCCCATCTTGTAATCATTGGCATAGGTGGACTATCAATATCATGAAGAAATGTCTACGCGAGGTGTTCTGCACTATCGCAGCCTTTAAAGTTGTCACCAACTTATCAATGTCCTTGTATTTGCTTCTGATCTTCTCATCACAATTATCTAGTAAATGCACCGCGCATATCATATGAAAACATCTCGAGTAATAGTCATTTAAACATTTCGCCGCTGCTACCATATATGTAGCAGCGTCAGAGAGTAGCAAAAGAAAATTGTCAGGGTGTCTCATTTATTTCAATGTTATGTTGGCTGCCAAAAATGCCTTCACTGCTTTTTCAGTCAAGTCTTGTACGGAGGAGCAATAAACGTTTGCTGACTTACTGTGAACTCGTGTCAATATGTTGCATGTTGCTGTGTTCCCAAAAAATTCTTTTTCGAGACATATTGATACATTGCACATGGAGCAAAACAGTTTATCATTTGGGTTACATAGAAACTAAGTTGGAAAGTCGCCCAAAATTTCCATAATCTTCACATTGTCCGTTTTATCATGATTTGGCATCATGTAAAACTATTAACACGTGGGATGCTGAAAGCCGGAGCCTGTATTTTCATCGTAATAACTTTGCAATAGCACAACGTTATTTGGTTCTCCCACCATGTTACGTCATCTACGAGCCACCACTCTTTTATCATTATGCGTATTTCTTCGAAAAACAGCAATCAATTTCTAAGAACTGATTTTAGACATTTGAATTTAGGTCAGAAATGGCCAATTTTGACTATATTTTTGAAAAATGGTAATTTTGACTTTGTTTTGATCGTATTGACCTTATTTGCTTTTGGTTCGCCCTAATTATTAATAGTAATTTAGTTCGTCAATTGCAAGATGAAAATCACAAATTAAAGGAAGAACTTCAACTTTTGAAATCCAAATTTTCCGGAATGAATTCTGGGGAAGGGATTATAAACTTAGAAAAAAATATTAACTTCGAAAAGCAAATTAAACGTTTGAAGGATGATCTTGAGGAGTTTCGTGATCTATATGAAACTGAAAAACAAGACCACAGCAAGGTATGCTCCAATCATGCTTAATGTGATTTGCAAACAATGTCTATTAACTATTTATCTATATTGTTTTTCTGTTATTTTAGGAATAATCAATGCGGTGCAAAGTTGGCATTAGAAAAATACGAGAGCTTAAAAAATATTAGTTTTCATAATTACATTTATGACTGTTTGTGTATTTTTTCTTAAACACTTGCTCTTTTGAAATTCTCATTTATAATTAATGTAAGGAATTAATTAATTAATAAGGCAGTGTAGTTATTTATATTTGATTTTTTCTAAAATAAATATATCATTATTAACTATAAGCAAATTTTGAGTGCAAATCAAATTTTCGTAATCGAATATATAGAATTTTTCTAAATTTGTCTTTACTTGTGTATTTTGTACATTTACTAGAATTAAAATTTAATTAATAACTTTGTAATTATTTTTAGTCATTTTTTCTGTTGATTTTCATTTGTTACCCTTTCAAGTACAAAAACTTTAATTTATGACAGTTGAAGCGGATTTTTTTTAGTTTTACGGTACCAGTGTGTTTCTTGACGATAGTATTACTGTAAACGTTTATATTATATATATATATATAATATATATATTATTTATATAATAACTTACAATTATGTTGAGTATCCTGATAGATGCTAAGTGCTGTTTGTTATATCATTCTGCATAAAAACATTTTCACCTTTAGGCTGACTTAAGACTTTTTTCAAAAGATACCATAGTTTACACATTTAAAGTCATTTTAAACATATTTAAAACTACATATACCTGATGTCATTTGGGTGTACGTAGATTTTGATTGATTAAATTTCACAAATTTTATATTCTAGTGCGCTGGTTACTTTAATCCAAGAATTACCTTCCCTATTAAAATCATATAGTTTACCAAAATTCCTATTTATAATTATGTTTAGACAAAGGAGAAACTGACGCAATCAAGGAGTATGATGGATGATTTGAAAAAAGAAAATGACCAATTGAAGGAAGAGCTACAGGATCAGCGTGAGGAAATGTACTCCCAAAACGAAAATGTTTTTGCAAAAGGCGCTACGGATCTTCAACTAAGGGAGCAACTTAGAGCAAAGAACAATGAGATTTTGGAATATTTGGATGAAATTCCTGTAAGTCAAGTTCACAATTGTTCTAAGGCATTTAAACCTCTTTATTTGTCAATCGAATCAGTGACTAAATTTGAAATTCATGAGTAAGACTAGTATGTAGTTACTCATTAATTATATTTTAAATTAGGTTTTTCCCTATATTTTCAAAAGCATTACGTTATATTTTCTAGAAACTTACAAATGCTAATCAAAAACTGCAACAAGAGGCAGAAGAGTTGACAATGCGTTTGAAAGAGTCATTGGAGGAAATGGAATTAATGACTAATGCACATATGAAAATTAAGGTTTGTGTTTATGCTTATTTTGTAATTTATGCTCCCAATTTAGGAACTTTTGTTTGAAGCTGATCTCAAAATTGAAGATCTTTCTCGGGAAAATGAGATACTGCGTGAGAAGATTGATGAAAATGATAAAGCACTCGCTGGTCGTCAATCTGGAGAAGATGCCATCATGGCAACACTCGCTAATAAAGTTGATGAATGGAAGGTAATTTAATAATTCTAAATTATATTGCGTATTTTTAATTCAAATATTATTAATTTAATTAATTCAATATTTGCAAAGCTGAGCACAAAATTCTATACATATCAGCAATTTGTTTAACAGCAATCCAAAAACCCCGATGTTTTGAAAACATTAATAATTTGTTGGAGATCTAGTTCTTCTTCATGGATGTGTTAACTGTTCATATTTTGACATATTTATGATTGACCACAATTCTGCAAGAGATGCATTTATATAATTTGCAGCCTCTTGATCATCACTGCAATGACATATGGGTCTTATCATGTTCTTAGAATATTTTATCAAGCACTTGTATGCTCTAATCTTTACCTACTATTTTTGATACTCCAGAATCATGTATTTTAACTTCAAATTGTTTCTCAATTGATTGGATTTGGTTAGACAATATTGATATGGAGCTGTCAACTTTGTTGAAATTGTGTACCATTTGATTTGTTATTCATATAGGATCATAACGTATATAT
>CABFPE010000443.1:698786-712474 GCA_900660155.1 Hofstenia miamia
TATATATATATATATATATATATATATATTAAAACAAATGGTTTCGTTTCTGTAAAAACTAGCTCTCAATTAAAAATATAGGAGTTTTTACTTTTACATGTGTAAATTAATAGAATTTTTCATATTTTTTCTAAATTAGATTTATTTAAATTTATTTTAAATTATTGTTTTTTATTTAGGAAATGGCGTTGTTTCGGTTGAACGCTATGCAACATGACTTAAGCGAATCCTGCTTACTTTCCGATTACAACAAACTTGAAGCAAAGTTTGATACATTAAACTTGAAGTATCGAGATATTCTAGAGAAGGAGAATGTGCTCATCTCAAAATCTGCTTCATATGAGCTCCTTGAGGTTAGTCACCATCAACTATCCCAAAAACAGAAATCTTCTTATCTTAGTCAAATACCTAGATATCTGTATATTTCTCAATACAAATTCAATATCTTCTTTGCATTTTCTGAAACAGTTTTATTTTATATTTTCCTGATAAATTCTAGTAATTGTTCGAAAATTCGCCCTCTTTAATATCATTTTTAGGCTGAGAAAAATAAGCTAGCAGATACACTAGAATTAACAAAGAAACATTGGGAATTGGATAAAGAGAAGCTTGCGACTTTTGAAATAAAGCCTAGTGTAAATGGTGGAGGAGATGTGAACGTTGAATCATCGTCTATTTCGAAAAAAATTGCAATGCTTGAGATGAAGGAAATCAACGAACGACAGCGGGCTGAACATTCTTCCCGCATGTATGAATCGCAGAAAACTATTCTGAGAGATCTTGAAGATCGCAATCAGCAGTTAGAGGCTAAGTTTTCCGAGGTGTGTTTTTCATAATAATTTTCAGTTCCAGTTAAATTTCGTGTCATATTCAGCATTAAACGTAAGTTTGGCCCGCCGTAGCGCATAGCTGACTTTTACTCAGCATTGCATGCGGAAATGGACATTTCTATTCCATTCCATTTCAGATTATGAAAATGGAAATGGAAATCATTTTATGAACTAGAAATTTAATAGAAATGTATGGACTACATTTTTAAAAACGACATTCTCAACGCTATACATAATATTCAAACACCATAAATTTATTGAAATATCAACAAAAATTTTAAGAACAGTCACAAAATGCATTAAAATAACCAAAATTAGTTTGAATCATATAATATAATAATTGCGAAAATAACGAAAAATTTTGGTTAGCGTCCAATGTTTTTGATTAAGCAATCGCATCAATATCAAAGCGCTTGCAATTTTATCTTCAATACGTAAATTTTGAAAATTGATTTCAGACATTTTTTGAGACTAGACTCGTTTGGGGTATCTTACATTCCTTACGAATTGCGGTGCCAACTGCCAAGATTGTGTGAGCATATATAAATTTTTTACATAGTTATTATCACCAAAATTAATATGAATATCTACAGACAGTTTGTGATGCATATCAGCTTACTGAACAAACTTTTACATATGCCATGCATTAATTGTTTCCTTTCATTTCGATTTTGAAAAGAACTGCACTGAAATTAACTGAAACAATTACTTGATATAAAATTGAAGTAGCCTTGGTTGAAGACAGGATTGAAAGCATTGCAAAAGTCTATACCTTAGCAGGTCAAACAAGCCAATTATAGCAGGTATCTGAACTGAATTGTGGTTTATGCTCATAGTAGTGTCAATTTCACAAAGCGCTAGTCTGCGGAATCACTCAGTACCATGGGATTTACTCGCCTCAGTCCCATGGGGTAGGGCACTATAAACAACATGGAACTGGAGCCAACAATAAAGAACTTGACACAACCGATGTCTGGATTAAAATAGATATTGTATTGATATCACTAGTGATTTTCTTTCGTATTGTTTTAACAAATATCATTGCTTCAAATAGTGTAAAGAACAATTTTTATAATGTTTGTTTTCGAAATAACGCGATCGAATGCGGAATTTTTTGCAATGAAATTCTATGGAATTCTAAACGTAGTTTGAACTCGACTCGAAAACTCTCCTGTAAAATACTACATATATAATATATTCCAGTAAATAGCATTGTTATTATTTTGATAATATTAAATTTAATTTATAAAATTGTCGTAATAGATATTTAAAGCTTAATGATCTAATATGGCGACCACTAATTAGCCCATAGTTGATTAGTATCGCAAACATCAAATCTCAATAACTAGTTATCCCAATTCAGGAAACTATATATTTTTAAAAAGTATTATAGTGTATATTTTCTGCGCAAAGTTAAATGACTTTTTAGAGTATGTTAAAGTGACTCGTTTAAATTTTAGTTGAGTGGAATAGCATTGGAAGCACAGAAAACAGAACAGGAGTTAAGGGATGAATTGTCTCGATCTGTTACTCAAGAAATGCATCGCTCTGTTCAAGCTGAACTGCTTACCAAAACTCACAGTGAGAAGTATCTCAAGAATGAAACTTCCAAGCTTACAGAAATGGTTGATGTAGCCAATTTACAGGTAAAGACATTTCTCCTCGCAAGAAATTATTGCAAGGTATTTTAAAACTAGAACGCAAGAGCGTGTATCCTGGGGCTCAAGTTTCTGATTTTTAATAGGCCTATATCTTGTTTGCTTCAATTAAATTTGACCCCTATTCTTGAGTAAAGATTTTTAATCATCTGTAGAAATTTTGTCAGTAATTTTTGTGCAACAATTTTGAAAAAAAAATTGCCTACGGTGCTTAGAATATCTAAATTTCGCCTATGGCGCTTAAAATATATACTCCAATGGCAAAAGTATGTTATTTCAGTGGTTATATTGCCATTAACTTTTTATAGTCACTTGTTTACCTATACTTTCTTAAACGTTGCATTAACATTGGTTTGGTTCTATTTTTAGGTTCGATCTTTGCAACATCAAGATGACTGTCAGAAGAAAGAGCTGGAAGAAACTCGCGCTATGCTGTTGCAATTAGGGCAAGCATCCAATGAAAACCGAACAATAGCTCAGCTTCATCATGACAAAGTCAATCTCCTTGTCAGAGAAGCCACTCTTACAAGTGAACTAGGCAACAACAAAGAGAAACTGCGCTGCATAGAGGCTGCTTCTCTGCGCATCGAACAAGCTTTGGATGAGCGGCAAAGTGCTTTGTACCATGCGCAGTTAGAGAATAGAACACGTGTGCAGCACTTACGCCAAACTATACATGTAAGTCTTTATTCAACTTAAATTATTCAATTATTATAATGCTTGATTAAGCTTCGTCTATGTGAATAAATTAGTTTTTGTAATTTTCTGCTTTTATTATCACATATTTTTCAAAAATATAGGTATTGGGATAGGGTTTCATTAATATAAAATGTTAAAAAACATTGTTCTTATGGATTTATATTAAATGATTTTCTTTGTGGAACAATATTTGTTGTAGTCTCTTCGAATAAAATACAGTGGCGCTATTCCATTGGATAAACAAGAACATCTCTCAAACACTCTTCATCAACTTCATTCCGAGAAATCCAAACTTCAAAAGGAGGCCCACGAATGCAAACAGAAACAAATTGCTGCAGAAGAATCAATGGAAAAAATTGCTATTCAAATGAAAGGTCTTCAAGAACTTACAGAAGCTATTAAAAATAACAAAAGCGCCGCCAAAGTAAGTCCAATTTTTTTAACACGCGTCGTAAATACATACGAATTAATGGGTCTTTCAAAACATTCTTTACGTATATGTTTTTCACAATTTTGTTTAGCATGACATTTATTTATATAATGCGTTTCTCTTCATATTATATGGACCAAAATTTTTAAGTATTTCATTTTTTAAAATTATGACAATTTTTCATTGATTTCAAATTTGTAGATCAGAAAATGTTTACTGTAATTTAGTAGATCTGTTTATTCAAAGAGCATTTTAGTTAACAGAGTGGCATGCTAAGATGACCGATATTCGTTTACAAGAGCTGAAGAGTAAACGTGAGATTGAGCGGCTGAAAGAGAAAGTTCGTTATTTGGAGAAAGTCATCTTGCAAAATGAATCCTCAATGACGGTGCTTGAACAGCAGCATGTACTGTTGGCTAAGGAGTTGGAGGAACAGCAGATTGGATGGGAAAAGCGTGAAACAGAATTAGAAGCCATCATTGATAAAAAGTCTGGTCATGAAAAATTGGTAAGCTTTTTTAACTGTCTGCTTAAAACCCTTTTTATTTATAAACTACGCTCCGTTTCGTTATAACCTTACTTTTTTGATGTTACAGTGACTTGACAAAATATTTTTATCTTATAAACGTATTTGTATGCTTGCTTTATAAAATATATGCGGTTGCTTTCTCAATGGATTTGCTTTTATGGGTTTTTTGTAATTGCTAAGCAATAACGTTAAATCCATCTTTGTTTGTTTTTGGCTTTAGTTGGCCTTGGGACATATTTTTCGTGGTTCATTGCTAAACTGAAAACTGATTATTGAAATTCCAAGGGGATATAATCAGTGGAAAATAGAAAATAAAATTGTTTAATTAGTGATCCTTTTTCTAATGTTTAGTAATTTCGATGTATCCAACCAAATATCAGATAGTATTTTATAAGACTATCTTGACACATAGTATTATTTCTATATTTAGAGTGGAATTGCTAGATCTTATGATCTGCTCCCTGATCCTCATTTACCTCTCTCTGAGCAGCTAGACACAGCAGTAACCAGATTGAGACAGATGGCATCTGATAAAAATCAACTTCAACGTGCTTTGGATCAAAAGAAAAAGGTAGATAACTCTTAACTTCTTCATTCATAAGGATTTTTAGGAACTTAAAGTCGCTGAAGTAGAGTTGGAGAATAAGAATTCTGCTGTCATCAGTCGTGATAAAATTATCAATGAGTTGCGCCTTCGCATGCCTGCTTCTTCTGACAGAGTCGGTTTATTTAATGATGTCATTTCCGATCTTTCTTCACAAAGAACCAATCGATTATCGGAAAAAATTCAGGAAAATCTTAAGGTTTGTAAAGTTGAACACAATTGAATTTTTTTCAGGTGGCCTACGCCATTTTCATTTTATCATGTTAATCTGCAATTACTTGAAGTTTAAATAAGCTATGTATCACAGTATTTATTTCATTTTGGGTGTATGGTCAGGGTTATAACTAGACAAATTTGGGTGCCGGGTGTTGATGACAAAGTGGATGACAAACTTAAACCCCCTTCCACCAAAAAGTGCTTATTTTGGGCCACTTGCTATATTTTCACTGCGTTAACCTAAAGTATACTCCAAATACAATTTTCGAACATATTGGATTCGAAATAATATATTCCTAGCAAAGATGGAAAAATGCACCGAACAGGTAAATAAAAGTGCCGGTCGGAATGAGTATATTACACCGGGAGAGCCGGGTGCAAATGTCTATGTAGTCCTGGGCGCCGACCACAGTGGCTACAACACTGGTTATGGTTATATACAATAATTCTTTGTTGAACATATCCGCTTTTTTAAATATTTTTAAATACTGTTATTCTCAATATTCGCAGAAATTCTTACCGAAATTTATGTTGTTGAATATATTAAGAAATCGCAACTCATTAATCGTTTCTCTCGCGCGAATCGAACTGGTGGTTGTTTAATAACGAACATGTCAAAATATGTTTCCACATTTAAATAAGAGATTTTGTAAATGGTACGTAAATTGTCTATTTTATACTTTTAGCTACAACTTAAACAAAAAGAAACTGAAGTTGAGGAGTACAAGCACTTGTTAGATAGAAGTAAAGCAGAAATTTCTGAGATCAGATTGCAACACAACGAAGAAGTTCGAAATTTACAGCAGAAAATCTCAGACGCCAATCAAAAGTTGTTTAAGCGTTTTAAAGATGAAACTGTGGTAAATTTTTCATTCAGCCTATTATTTTAATATGGCATCTCTTGATTGCTAAGTATAGGCTTTTAGACCGAGATGAACAAAGGCAAAACTGCAGTAGCCAGTAACAAACAACTGGAAAGATTAGCCGAACTAGAAGACATGGTTGCAGAACAGACAAATGCTATGGCAACTCTTGCTAAAAATTTAAATGACCAGAAGAAGGAAACATATCGTCTGACCGAGGAGATGAAAGTTGAAGTTCAACATTTAGAGGAAGGGAAGCATTCGTAAGTCAAGCATGGTTTTATATTTCATGTTATTTGCATATATTTACGTTCGCATTTTAATTTGCAAATATGTGTTTATTCTACTCTAAGAAAACTCAACACAACTGGAAGATGATGGTAATTTAATATTATGCAAAACATGGTTACGAATATTTACATTTTTAAAAAAAAATAAATATTGTTTTGTTAAGTAGAAACCATTAGAAGGCACTCATGTACAGCTGATAATTAAGTAACTTGTGTGGATTGCTTGCTGTTTTTTAAGTATTTCTTAATTATTATGAATTTGAATTGAGCTAAGTTTTGATGATAAATAACTGACTCAAATATTACATATTTGCAATACTTAAATATGAAAATTTAATCACTTTGTTAATTTGTATTTGTTTATTGAATGCATTTTTAATTTTTTTGCATTTTAAGTATTCAAAAAGACCATTTTCTTATATTAAGAGCTTACGATAAATTTATATTGATTGGCAAGTCTGAAGGTATTTTGTATTGAATTTTACTTAAACTTTAATTTCTTGGCCCTTGAATATTAATGCTGATATTAGGGATTTCAAATATGTTGAAGCATTAGCTAGCAAATTTTTATTTCTTCAGAGTCAAATTAGAGAAAGCATCTTTGATCAATTGTTCTCTGTTCACCACTGCAATAGAAATTAGAAAGTATGCAGCCAAGCTGAAAATCTAACAATGAAGCAATATTTTGATTAACAATTAGCTATGATACAAAAAGCTGTTCATATTTCTCTTGCATTTTCTAGTAAAGAAAAATACTGCAAAAGCTAAGACTTCTGGAAGTGAACATGTGGAATACGTCAATGCAAAGATTGATGATATTTTTTATGAAGCTACAAAATTTGGACATGTTCAAATTTAGTTATGGATTTCAAGAGATTCGGCATTGATAGTATTCTACTTCCAAAGGAGTTTCTTTGGCATTAGCAAGCCGTTGGTCGTAAACTGTTAACTTTGCAAGTTTAATTTTGAAGAACTTTTCATATACAACCTGAAAAAATTGCGTCACGAAAAGCTTATATTGGAAATTGATATGGAAATTGTGAATTAAACATTATAATCAAATATTGTGAATGATTCAAAATTTCCAGCACATTCTTGAACATTAATGTTTCAAGAATTGGTTAAATTATTACAATATGTGCGTTTTGACGATGTCTATATTTAGCTTAAAAGAAAAGTATGAAAAAGAAATTGAAATTCACAATTCTGTCAATCATCAACTAAAAGATGAGATCATTGCTCATAGAGAAGAGGTTAGTTACCGATTCTCTATGAAATTTAGCTCTTTATGTCAAGATGGGTTTGCTTTTAGCGTCAAGAAATTTTATGAGAAATGAAGTATTGCCAAGAATTTATTTTATTATTTTTAGATTGATCTTTTGAAGGAAGAACTAAAATCTCAAAAGGAAGCCAATGACAAAGCTCCTACAACCTCAATGAGAAATCTTGTTGATAAATTGAAAAAAGATCTGGAGAATAAAGATCATCAAATGAAGGTATTAAATCTTATTTCGATCGGGCACTTTTATAAATGATAGTTAGCAATTCCTTATAATCCTTATCTAATTTTTTATTCAATTTATTTTGGTGGATGTGCTTTAGTTCCCCTTCCTCTTCTTCATCCATTTTCAAACTCTCATACCAACCACTTCTTTGAACTATTTGTTGACAAGTTTAATTTACAATATTTTCAGTCTATATTTTAAATTTTAGTTGATGACGAAAGCTCTTAGTGAGCTGCGCCACGATATGGTGTATTCAGCAGCAGAAGCTGCCAAGTCTAAAGTTTCAAAACAAGAAGACGAGTCTACAGTGCAGCACTTAGTGGAGGCCGAAACTAAAAATTTAAATGTGAGTATACCATTCACTTATGTTGATTTTAATTAACATTGAATTTTCAATAATTTAAATGTTTTATCGAATTCGTAACTTAGAGAAATGTATCATGGATAAATTCTATCAATGCAATTATTAGCCATTTTCAATATTTTAGTTTCTTGTTTCACGAAATAACCTCTACACAAAGGAATTTTAATTTTTTAAATGGTTGTTTAAGAACATTAAATTATGTAAAAAAGCACGAGTCAGTTGCATTTATCAGAAGTAGCAATATCCTTTCTCCAACATACTCAATCAATTTCCATGTACAAATATATCTCTTCATAAAGCAGATAAATTTTTGTAGCGTTTCATCTAATTTATTTACATCTTCCGCAAACAAAAATGGGAATTTTCGGACAACATTTTTAAAGGACTACCTATATGGATTTAAAATTTACAAGAAAATATCAAAAAGCTTTTGGGGATTCGGTAAGTTAAAAAGAACACGTACAGTTTGCATTAAATATTGACAAGTTCCGATTAGTAATTAGTACTGCTATTGCGATGTAATACGTTATGTTTGTTTATGCCAGTTAAATGTTGGAAATTTTGACTCATGGTAATGGAATGTTGTATTTTAGCTCAAATTGAAGGACTTTAAGGAAAAGTTGGGAAAATTGAAGCTTGTAGTTAAACGCCAAATGGAAAAAGAAGTTAATATGGAAAGTGAAATAAATCGACTACAGGATGAAGTACGCAGTAAAACACATCAATTAAGGAAGTTACACAACGAAAAAGTCCCGGTATTAATTTTTTGCATCATAAATTCCCATCTCTATTACATTGCTCCAGTGATTCTCAACCTTATTGAGCTGTGCTTCCTCAATGCTATTTCCAATGTGGCGACCGACCAACTAAATCTTTTTTCCTGCCATAAATTTTGAAATCTAAAATTGTCGACAACTTCCTTAATATTTAAGCTATTTGAACAGTTTTGGTATCTTTTCCGTTCAAATCAAGGATTCAAGCTTCTAATAGCAAGCAAATTTTAACTGACTTATTGAATAAATTATTACATAATTCCGAGAAACTAGGCGACCCACAGGTTGAGAACCGCTGTTTGAATAATATACATTCATTTTCTTGCAAAAAGTTATTTAGCAGCTCCACGTTAACATTTTGTTTCTAAGTTAGTCCTAATAAGAGGTTGCTTACAATTGTTCAGCTTGTTCCATCGCTGGAGTTTTGTACATGTTACTCATTTGTTTATACAGTTTTTCGTTTTTAAGTTTGTCCAATACAATTCTAATTTTTAAGCTTTAGTGTAAACCCTAGACAATATAATTATTGAAGTGTACAGAAATGTTTGTTACTTAGAATTCGTTGATTGGCATATTCGTAGGCTTCTTTTCACTTATTCATCAGACTGTGAACTTTTTTCCAACAGTTGTAGTTATCTACAACAACTGAAAGAATGAACTTTCCATGAATATTATAATTTGATTAAACCACTTAATATTTGTTTAAACATATTCTAAATCAGTTATTAATTAATCTAATTTAAGATTTGTAGTAGAATTGCAATTTAAATACACAATATCCTTCTTAATTATAACTGTTTATTTCTGTGTTTGCGAAGTAGCGGGAAACCTTAGTGTTGATATCACAAGCGTTGGAAATGAAATGAGCCAGAGACATTTTTAGCAGAAAATTGCTTTAAATGGGAATGAGGTTAAATTTTTACAATGACATGCCATTAGAATATATATTTTATTTAGAAATATATATATATATATATATATATATATATACTGTTAACATTTGCTATATAATTCATGAAATGTTTTTTTAATTTTTACCTGAAATACAATATTTATCATCTTCAATTGTTAGCATTTGAAGGCCTTTGTCAGATTACAAAGTATGAAATATCTTACACTTACAAAAAATGTGAGGCAGATTTCTGAGCCGAATGAGAAGTACAACTGTAATATTTATAGAAAACCGTTTTTAAATATTTGTTAATGTGCAGGGAAGCTGAAGAACATTTCGATGAATGGTTCTGTTGTACCTGGTTTTCATTTCTTCTTCATTACATCTTTAGCAAACGGGGAGTATAAATTTTTTCCCAAAAATGTATCCCCCATTTATCACCGAACTGGTGTTAATGATTTCACAAATATTTTTGAATTTTTAAGCAAGTGCTTCCCTTAGGCACTATAAATAAGAGAACTGAATTCCAATTTGCTCAAAAAGTTTGCGTTGAGCAAGAAAATCACCTATACATTTCCTTCACTATTTAAAGTGATTCAAAAAGTTCCATGTGTTCCAAACACATTCTTTCGATGCTTCAGTATTTTCGCATAGTTAAATTATTATTTAATGGTAACAGGAATATTTAGGTTGACTTAAACCGGCCTTTGGGATCGCGCGCTAGTACAGACCGCTCTTCAGAATTGGATCAACTTCGGCAGGAACTAAGGAAAGAGAAACGTGAAAACGTCTTGGCTCAAAAGGAAATTACATCACTAACGCTAATTATTGATAAATTGAAGAATAAAGGAAATTAATTTAGAATTAGATTTTTGTCATTTGTTTTTCGGTATTTGTACATATATGTTTGTAAATTGTTTTTGTCTAAAATAGATCACTAGTTTACTTTTTGAGTTAGTTTTTTGTTAATGTCAAAATCTCGAAATGTAAATTAAGAATAACAATGTACTTAGAATGTAATGTGGTTCGAATTATCATTACCAAATTTTATTTGAAATTATTCGAAAATCAAGCGTGCTGTACAATTTTAAAATAAGAATACTATCAGAAACATTACCCCTGCAGTAAGTAGCAACCAAAACGATGGCCTAATTCTTTGAAAAAAACAAGTTGTAGTCAATCCTTTAATTTATTCGAAAATCCTAAACCGAATACAAGCATTCAAATTATAATCAAATACTAATTTGTAAGAAACCTTATTCAAAATCAATAATATAGTTTCAATTTTGAAATAGAATACGAGTTTGATCTTTAAAACATTTTTAAGTAGGCATTTAAGGATATTTAAAGCAATTATTTTTTTCTCTTTGATTAACAAATATGCATGCATAAGAAAAGTGATGCTCGGAGTCATAATTACTGATAAATTTGTTTAAGTAAACATTTAATACATCTTAGAAAGTTGTATCAAAATATGAGAGGCCGGATCACAGCACTGTTTAATTTTAGAACACCTGATATAGTGAACAATTTGTATATTTTTTATTAATTCTAATTATTAGCCGCTGCTCATATTAAAAGCTACCAACCTGCAATTCGCAACTTGCTTGCATAATGTCGCTTTAACCATGAAGTATTCAAAAAATTTAAACTACAATTTTCTAGAATGCTATATTTTGAATGTCAAGGAAAAAATATTGAAAAACGAAAACAGCGGTTAGCACTTAAAAATTTTCGGAAGGAATCAAAGTTTAGTGTTTTCTGTATACATGTTTAATAGCACAGGAACATCCATTTTAAGAAAATAGTGAGCCAAATTGTGTGCTTTGTTTTCTAAAACAACAGAAAAATCTCTAATGCAAAAAATTCAATTCAAATAGATAGGATAAGATAAGAAGAGATTCTATATTCAGATAAATGTTTACAATTCAATAACTGATAATTTATCTGAACAGCGTCATAAATTACAAAAAAAATAACGAATCAACATACATTACAAAAAGTAACAATTCTTACAGGCTATGGATGAATTACTTCATATTGTTATTTTAATGACGAGTTATCGTATAGTCATTGTTGTAAAATATAAATCCTAACCATGATGTACCTGAATTATATTTTTGCTTAAGGAAGATTTTTAAACGCTTTTTAAAAGGTTTCAATTTTTCAATGCTTTTAATTTCTTTAGGTAGCGAATTCCAGGTTCGAATTGCGACATTATTGAAAGATTTCTTCAAAATTTTTTCTTTTATTTAACACATGTAAAAATTTTAGATATTGAATTCTATTTATGCGCAAATCCCGGGAATTTAATTGAATTATAAGGCGGTAAATTTTTTACTAGTTTGAAAAATGTTAGCAAGGAATTCAAAATGACGAGTTGTTTTGGAAAGAGAATTGACCTAGAAATGTAATGTTTAGTTTTCGATAAATTTTTTGCTGAGATATTCAGTGCCCATTTTAATTGAATGTCAAGTTTTCTATAAAGCACATCACTTAGATCAGTAAATAAAATGTTTGCATAATTAAGGTGGCTCATGATAAAAGCATGGAATAATTGAATAATTGCACAAGGTGGTAACTGCTTAATTACTTGTGTCATACTTTTTATACCTATAGCTAGTTTTNATATATATATATATATTATATATATATATATATATATATATATATATTGTAGCTTTGTCATGAAATCTGCAATAGTTCTATTTCCCTATCTAATGAGAATGAAAGTTTTGTGGCTTTGCCGGTGCTGCAAAATAATTAATCCTTCCTATCATTTAACCTGTTCCTAGTAAAATTAAAAGGTGACAGGAGATTAAGAGAACAGAAAACCATTTAGAAAGAGTAATTTAAGACTTAGAGCCCTATTAAAAAGAAAGAGAGAGAGAAGCCCTAATATTCTTGGGTGCAGGTAATGGAACCAAAGTGCTAAGTGAAAAACCGAGCTCGGCGAATTTCTCAACTCATGCAATTTAGGTGGTAGGAATAATAACAATTTTCGGTAACGACTGAAAAGCAAAGAGCAAAAGCCATATCCGTATACCTAGCCCTATGTTAAAAGATATGCTCGAAATTCTGTACCACTCCTAGGTATCCTTTAACTGATACATGACGGTTTTGGAAAGACATAACTTAAATAAAAGTAAAATAAGATTTACTTTCTAGTAACCAAGCTGAATATTTTTGTTTTTCTCAATGTCATGTTTTTGAATTATAAGAGTACGTTCATTTATGATAAGAGGAGTTTGAATTGTGTTTTTTAGATTTTTTAGATGAATTTTGGTAGTTTCTACTTGTTTTTCAAGTAGTTGATTCATTGCTTCTTGAGCAATTAAACGGCTTGTCACTTGGATGTTTACTCATTACATTCTTTGACTTGTTTTAACAAATTCGTGTTATGTTCTAGCACTTTGCATCGTTCTCGGTGTGTTAATTGTATTTCGTCTTGTAATTGTTTGTTTTGGTTCTCCATTTCTTCAAACTGTGTAATGTCGTTGGTTCTCCTTCTCGACCATTTCTTATATATATATATATATATATATATATATATATATATATATATATATTGTAAGCAAATGAAATTGACTGGCACTTGCTATTACTTAGAAAATTTTCGAGATAATTGCACTTCTTGTAGTTTTGTATTTATTTTTGATGATTAATTATGTCAATGGAAAGAATGTATATTTTTAATGCAATTTTGAGCAATTCGAGGTCCCCAAAAATCAGATTTATCCATATATATATATATATATACAAATGTCATCTAGAATGCAAAAATGAAATAGGATATCTGGTGTCCGAAATTATGGAAAGCATTATAGTATATTGGCTAATACTTAAGGAATTCGAAAATTTCATAGAAACGGAAAAAGCAAAAGTTAGTTTAAAATCCAAATCTCTTTCAAATCAGAGCGGTTTTCTATATTTTTGAAGAGAAATCGACAGACATTTGACACTATTTGATACAATAAGATACATGATGTATATATGTATGTATGTATATATATATATATATATATATATATATAT
>CABFPE010000444.1:4022-21737 GCA_900660155.1 Hofstenia miamia
ACACACTAAAACCCATAAAATAAAATTTTGTAATATGATGGTAAAAATATATTCACTTGAAATTTATGTCTGAAATGATTGAAAAACGGATTAGTATAGAAGCCAATTATTTCATAAATATAATAAAACAGGGATCCGGTGTTTTGGATTGAAAGGTAGGGTTCGTTTCAACAAAACTATACTACCAAATAACATTAATTAACAATTTTCAGTGAAATATATCGAATTTTCCAACCGTCCCATTAATGGGACGCTGGCGGGTAATGGGTTAATATAATAGCAAATATTTCAGCATATTATCTTGGGATTGTACCAGACTTTATTTGAGTGGGCATAGCATATGGCCGGGTATTTTAGCGCCTGATGCCCGCCTGGCCAAAGTAATGCCCGGTGCCCTCCCTCCCTTCTGCCCGGCGGGCACGAACAGCACGGCGGGCTCGGGCATGCCCGCAAAACACTAATTGAATACCCTGCTGACGTTCTTTAAGCTAATAAAAACCTACCCTCTTATAATACGATTACAATAACGGAAGATACTCATAAACAGAATTCAAGATCAAAGCTGAACAAATTTGGAAATATAAGAAGCACTATTACTAACCTTCCACCTCAAAATTGGAATTCGATACCTAAAAAATTGAAAGTCATTGAATAATCCTTATCCTTCAAATAGCAATTAAAAATCTTCCTTAAGTGAAAATATATTTATGGTAAATCATTGCTAAGCCACCGATATATTTTAGGTCAGCCAGCCGCCGGAAATTTTAGACGGCTCAGCCGACTGATGACTAAAACTAAATCAAGACAAACGAAATGTGTCACAAAAAAGAAACCGCACTTAAGTGTCTTTGATGTGGTACTGACACTTAACATTGATAAAATTATGTTTTATTAATTAGATGGCCTGTAAGCGCATGATGAACCTTTTTGCAGATAGATAGTTTCCCAATACTGCTTACATCATATACGGTTTTTACAGGGCCATAGGCCTCATAGGGTTTCTAAATGGAATACTATCAGGGTTTGTGTGCAATTGAAAAAACGCAACTGCACAAATTGCATAATGCATACAAAAGTTTGCGCAGGATTGCATTACTGCACAATAGGAGGCCGACATCAATTCGAGAATAATTAAGCACACCAGCACGTAACTATTTTAGTGATGCAGCTTTCTCTGTCTTCTGACCTGGACAATTGACATGATCAAGACATTGTTGATGGTTGCCTAAAGAAGAATGGCTGCTTGCTTGTAGTCACAAATGAGCTTGTCAAGGGGAGCGAGCTTGTAGATGTTTGTTTCATTATGTCTGATTGAGAGTCATCACTAATATCTTTGATATCTTGATCCTTTTGTTGATCACAGACCTTAGTACCTCTGACCTTTAGTGGTTGGGGAGGACTGTGTATTGTTGGTAGATGCTCTTTGCCCTTTAGTTGGCATTGAGATTCAATTCACTGGTGGGGTATTGAGAGTGTTGTTCCACATTAGTTCAGAGTCGTTTTTTAAAGAATTTTGTACAGCCCAGACTACACGTCCTTTAGTTGACGTTTAGTTGATAGTCAGCTGCCCCCATTTATCGGCCTGCCCTTTAATTGACATTTAGGTGAGGGTGTTCTTCTTTTTGGTGATTTGGTATCCTCCTTGTTTATCAGCCTGCCCTTTAGTTGGCATTTGGGTGAGGGTATCCTTCTTCAGATGTGCCTTCTGAGATTTGTACTTGTTTGTGTCTCCAATTGCCATTGTGATTGTGGGGTCCTTCTTCTCACTATCCTTCATTTGAGTGGTGATTGGTTCTCATTTTGGTTTGTTTGTTTCATCATTGTTCCTAAATTCACTTAATAGATTAATATCCCATATTTCAGGGTCATATTTTGGTTTGTTTTTAGCTACAACTCTGGGGCATGATCCTTTTTTCTGTTTGATTAGTGTCATTGAATTCTTCCTTTCAGACACTATTGAGGTTGTTCATCAGTATGTATGTTGCTTCATTCTCTCATATAGTTTTAAATTCTGCGTTTTTGTCTAATGCAATTTGTTCTACAGGGTGTTCAAGTGAACGCGTCAGTAATAAATCAGTTATATTGAAAAATTTAAAAAAGTTAGGCTAAATTTATTTTTCTCATTGGGTAACGTGATCTTGCGGATTATTGATTTTTCACTTTAACTTCCAAATGAATGCTTACTCTTTGGAAGAGAGACGTCAAATTGTGGAAGGAATTAATCGAACATATTATTCACAGATGAATGTAATTTTCATCTCGATGGATACCTTAATAAGCGAAAAATGCGGTATTGGGGAACTGGTGAGACATCTGCTGGAATAATTCGCACACTTCAATCACCAAAAACTATTGCATGGTGTGGAATAACTTCCAGAACTGTTATCAGCTAGGGTTGCAAGCGGGCCATTACCACCCACCACCCGCGGCCTGCTTTTTGTCGTTTTACGGCCCGCGCAAAGATCAAACTTAACTCATTCAACTTTCCAGCACGAATTTCAGCCAATCAGAAAGCAATATTTTCAAAAGTGACATTAACAGCTTATAAATTGCTATGTAAACAAACTCAACAAACGACGTTGTTTTAGATTATTTTGCAAACAAAAATTAAAGTGTCATTGTTCAGGAATGTCTCAACCAAAGAAAGCGCGTTACGAAGACTTGTACGTTAAAAATAACCAACGCGCCTACTGTAGGCAAGAAAACTGCCATGCCAACTATGCATGGGGCCATCAACACGGCACCAACCATCCTCTTCAACATTACAAAGACAAGCATCCCCGAGAACTGGAGCAGCATTATAACGACATATCTACCCAACAACCAGGTATTTCTACATTTTTCAAAAAAAAAGTCTTCGGCGACCACACTGACTGAAAAAGAAAAGTTGGCAATTGCTATGTGCCTTAGCCGTCATCCAGTGCCGTTTGATTTTTTCAATGATCAAGTGATGCGGTGGGGTTTTGGTTTTTCTGTGTGCGGTAACACTGTAAAAACTGCAGTTATGGAACTGTTTGAGAAAACAAAGCATCAAGTATCAACCCATTTGCAGAACAAGAAAGGGACTATTGCACTTGATGGCTGGACCAATCCAGTAACTAAAGAAAAACATATATGTGTGGTTGTACAACCAATTTCTGTGGACCGAAAAATTTTCTTCGATCGCTCAACCGTGATGACTGGCAGTTTATCTATGGAAGCCCTCTATCATTTTTTGGTGGAAGTTATAACAGATCTTCAAGCTTCTGGGTTTACTACAATTGGAATAACTGCCGATAATGCGAGGGCTCAACAGGCAGCTATTGCAAAAGTATCTGAAAATTTTCCAAATATTGTGCAAATTCGCTGTGGGGCACACACTGTGAATTTAATCCTCAAATCCGTCATCAAAAATGCATGTCAACAATCTATGGACATCATTGAAAAATTCGTTCACCAAGGAACTATCAAGAGATATGTGGAAACACGATGGAACTCTTTTTACGATAAAATTGGTGAATTATTGAGAAAGCCAGGAATTTTGAGTCCAGAAGAAAAAAATGAATTACAGAAAAGTGAGAGTTTACTGGCTCCGATTATTGAAATTCTCAATTACGCACAACGGAATGATTCAACTTGGGAAGACTTTGTTATGAAGTTCAAGCGTCTTCAGACCGACGCTACAACACCCCTTATTGTTGCACGGGCCTTGGAACGGTATGAAATTTACACTGTAAACTCCATTGTGGAAGTTATCAATTGCATTACTGAAGGATCAGAATTGTCAGAAAAGAGTGAAAACTGGTTGAAAACACTCTCGATGGACAGACTTAAAGATATTGAACATCTGACTATGATGGCGTCAATTTCCAGTGACCCTGACGCCGCGACTATTGACAGACTGAAAAAATTTAAGAAATTGGTTCTCAGTAAATTATTTGTCAGCGAGGCCCAGGTGGAAAGAGTGTTCTCGAAACATAAAGGTATCCACACGAAAACACGAGCGCGATTATCAGGACAACTGGTTGAAAAGATGCTTTATGTTCGATATAACGCTCCTCTTGTGGGTATTGAACACGTGAACAACGCTGGCATAGCGCTAAATGACATTGAGATCAGCGACAGTGAAAACGAAACAAGTTTCGAAGAACTCGACGCAGAAGAGGATTTGTAATTTTTTTGTAATAATTTCTATTTGATTTGAATAATACAACCTCTGAGCTTTTTTTGTTTGTTTTTGTTTGGCCCGGAACGGCCCGCAGCCCGCAACGTAGGCCCACGGCAAGCGGAAATGGAGCAATTGCAACCCTAGGTTATCGGCCCATTCTTTTTCACTGATACTGTGAATTCAAGCAGTTATGTTGCTGTTAGATGAAAATGTATTGCCATCTTTAAAGAGAAAAAGAATTTTTAGCAAAGTAACATTCATGCAAGACGGAGTTTCTCCTCACACCTCACACTTGGCCGAAATTATTTAACGACAAATTTTAAGAATGGAGTCACTGGGCGTCATTTTTCAAATCTGTGGCCTTCCCACACACCAGACCTTAACCCATGTGATTGGTTTTTGTGGGGTTATATAAAAGACTCTGTCTTCCCTCCAAACAAAGTTTATGCAAATATTTTGGAGCTGGAGAACTCTATTTTGGAATGTGTTTCCAGTATTGAAGAAAGCACTTTGTTTAAAGTGCATGAATGTTTTTTGTCTCGCATTCAAGCTTGTAAAAATGTTAATGGCAATCATTTTGAATAAATTTTTTTTCAAAATCTTTAAATCCGCAGTATCAAATAATCATGAAATGTATATTTGAATAGAATATTTACTTATATTAAATAGTTAAAGGCATTTTTATAACTGACGCGTTTGCTTGAACACCCTGTATGTCCGTCATTGCTTGTTTTAGATTTTGAAAGTGTAATATTCTTCCGTTGTTTAATTTATAGTTATTGTTGGGTAGTGTTTGTTGTATTGTGTATGGCCCTGCCCAATGTGTTTTAAGTTTTCTCACTTGGTTCACGTATTGTGTTCTCATTAATGAGTATGAGTAAACCTTATCCCCTTTCTGGTGTGATTTGCCATATATCTTCTTATTAAAGTTCATTTCTTGCCTGATGGCTGATTGTTTGATATTGTGACACATTGCTTCATGTATGCCTGTCTATTTATCTTTCAGTTTCCTAACATATTCATTATCTGGCTTTTCTGAATATGATTCGTATTGCATCAAGACTGGTGTCACAGCTTTTCTGCCATACATTGCCTTGTATGGTGTCATGCCCATTGTGGAATGTACTGATGTGTTGTAGAAATATTCTATGATTTCTAGTACTTCTCTCCAGTCTCTCCTGCTGATTCTAGATGTCATTACTCAATTTAGTTTGATCATTGTTTTGTTCAATCTTTCTACAGCTCCATTCACTTATGGGTGGTATGTGGTTGTTTTTTCATTCAGAATTTTCATTAGTTTTGTCAATTTTTCAAATAGCTTGCTTTTGAATTGTACTCCGAATTGTTTCCATTGAGCCAAGTTTCAGTATCCATTATTTTGTCTGCGACTGTTTTTGCTGTTGTTGAGTCTAGAGGTATCATGTGAGCGTACTTGGTAAAGTTATCTACCATAACCAGTATGTATTGGTAGCCTTGATCGTCTTGTGACCGTTTTTCCAGGTCTACATGGAATTTTTGGTTTGGTGCTGTTGCTATTATTTTCTCTAACGGTGCTATTTGTTTCGGAAAATGATCCTTGTTGTTTAGTAGACAAGTCATGCAAGATGTTATCAGGGTTGGAGCCCAAAGCAAAGCACCGCAACTCAAGAAGAACAAGGAATGGTACAGCATCACCAGTTACCGTGAAATGATTGTGACTCACAGACAAGGCTCATGGTGCAGAAATGTCTCAGTGATTGTGTGTTGTAAATCCCTATTAATTTAGTGCATTGATTGTTCTTGTTATTACTGATAACTGCAATAAATGAAAGTTTGCAAGTGTTCAGCATAAGCTTGTTATTAACACTACATATAAATAGCCCTACATATAAGTAGATGTAATTACGCCCTGAATACATGTGAACAATCAATACTGTTGGCAGAAATAGAATACCTAATAATCGTAATCTAAGGTCAATAATAAAGCTGTCCTACATGACATTAACAATTAACAACATGTAATATAAATCAGGGCTCGTAGGCACCTTGTATATATAATAAAGATTGTTATTACACCTAAGAAGTTTGGATCTAAAAAGGTTTAGCCTAAGGTTAGCTATCCAGCTATTTAGGCCTAATGACATGAGTTATTATAACGAATGAATCAGTTGGAAAGCTACAACAAAGTAAAAACCCCTACACATAGACTTAACCTAATAGACCTGCATGACGAAGGAAGTTTCCGGCTACCAGACAGCACCACATTGTGAATAGCTGTACGAGCGTCGGCTTCAAGAGTCGCTTTAGTCAAAAACTGGGGACCACCAGTTACTACTTGTGCACTCAGACATTTAGCTTTCCGTTGACATATGTAATCAAACCTGATAATATAAAGTAGGAAATCAAATGAAGTAAATTCATCACCAAATATATGCAATGTAAGCTATTTATAATAATATTTCATAAACAGTTTAGCAAATTGGCATGTACCTGATTGTATTTCAATTTGTTTACTCTTTCTCTAATTAATTCATCTGCTACTGATTATGCAACGTCAGGTAATTAGCTTAAGCGATTTGGTCCTTTTTGATTTGCCAAACCGTTTTGCCAATAAACGTTAAATCAAAATTGCACTAATAAATTTTATAAAAATCAAAAAGGTAATAATCAGGTTGTTTACAAAGATATAATTAATTAAGTTACTGATAGTTCTTAGTTACTTCTTTGTCTTTTTGTGACCACCTGATTATGCCACAGAAGCAAATGCATTTGAAGATAATGTATTCACGTGCCCTACAGAAATCTACACAATTTTAAATGACATCAAACACTTCATTCACAGAAATTTTTATTTTATCCCCAAAACTGAAAATTACCCCAATTAACAATCCCCTAAGTTTTGAGTTGTTAATTCCGGGGGGGCGGGGCTACAGACTAAACATATATATTAGTCATTTCTAGACTTTGTAGCACATGTAGCATTAAATTTCAGGATCCTTTTGAAAATCAATTATTAAGTGCTTCCCTACTATGATAGGATGGTTTCAATATTTAAAAAAATTTCTACTAGTAATACTATACAAGTAACAAATCCATTTGTCAACGATTTGAAAAATTTTATCCAAGCCTCTAAAAATATTGAAAGCATTTTAAATGGACCCATCTATTGGTTGGGACAACTCATGCAATGATAAATATAAAATATGTTTCAATGAGAAATCTTAAATTTGTAAAAATATTCAAATTCTTTTCCTACCTATGCTTCAGACAATGTCTGCGGTAACAACTGCTAACCCAGAAATATTTCTTTTCTGAAGAAAAACGTATGAGTCTCGTCTAGGAGAGCAACGTTTGCCCTAGCTATAACCCGAACACTTAACCCTTGGAGGTAAATATCAACAATTATAGCAATACAAGAAATAGGCTATTTTCATAAAATAACACAGACAATGTCAATTTTCCTATATGTTATTGGTATTGGTGCATTCTATTAATGGGAAAAATTATATGAAAAATTGCAAATCGATTGGTGGGGGAATTCCTTAAATTATAAAATTGAAATGAGATTTCTGACATGTTTCAATAAAATTTTTTTGTATCATGATGTCATATAAAATATATATATTTGAATTTTTTGTAAGACCAGTAATTTTGAGTATTTTTGGGCATCTTAGCTAAACTAGCTAGTCGATCGAGTTTGATGAGCATATTGCTCCTATAATTTTGTTTGCATTACTGAAGGATCAGAATTGTCAGAAAAGAGTGAAAACTGGTTGAAAACACTCTTGATGAACAGACTTAAAGATATTGAACATCTGACTATGATGGCGTCAATTTCCAGTGACCCTGACGCCGCGACTATTGACGGACAGACTGAAAAAATTTAATACTCCTATAATTTTGTTATTTATGATATATTTGCATTTAAAAGAATATGTTTTTGATGCATGGCTAAAGACATACATCAAATGACGATGAAATGTATTAAATTCGTACAGTTATGCTGATATTTTATAGCACAATTTGATGCAAACAGAAATAAGCTTTTGCTATATTCCATTTCATTAATTTCATCATGTATAAATTCATAGAAAACGTTTTTCATTTGGCATCAGACACTAATATAGACACTCAAATATTTATGAGAATACTAAAGCACCTGTTTTCATTGTGTTATTAAAAATTTATATAAAAGGCTCGCCAACCATTGGTTTCTCTTTTCATTGAATTCTACTCAGATAATATCGTTTTGATCGTTGCTTTTTGTTAAAACCTTAACTGTTTAATATTATTAAAGTTCAGTATTTCTCCAATCCATGTGTTTGATAACTTGTTTCACTTCTAATAATCTACGAGGACAATTTTAGTGTTCACACAGTTGACAAATTTATGATAATATTGATGTTATTTTTTAAAGGACGAAGCTTAAATTCATAATCTTCTGCACAGTATTCGCATTTTAGTTTAGAGGTACACTTTTACTTAGAATGTCCGTAGTTATAAAAATTTGTACACATTATTGGTTTAATGATATCTGTTATGTGATATACTTGGTTGTAAAAAGAGGTACATTCTTGGTTCAGCATCAGTGATCTAGCATGCGTATTTACACGTACAATTACAGCATAATTACCTGATTGTATTTTATAGGAATATAGATAGTTAAAATCATTTTCTGTTATGTCCAGATTTTTACGGCTTTCAACAAAATTTGTAAATGTATTACCAACATTATCAGTATTACCAATGTCTAGAAATTTAAGAACGGCTTTTCCTGATTTTGCGCCAGGAGCATTATATAGAGAAGGCGAATCAGAAGGAAGCTATTTGAGCAAGATTTTCTGTAGTGAGTGAACTTTTTCCTTAGAGAACACTTCATTATCTGAATCAACAATAACAGTTTATAGTTTTGCTTGCACCTTTATAGATTTTTGTCTATAAGTAGTCAGTACTTGAGCAAAAGTTTGTTTTTTATTGTTGGAAGTATTAACTGGTAGTGCCACACCTTTTTGCTTAGCTTGAACTGGGCTACGATAACTAAGTAATTCTTCAATGATCATGGATTTACATTGACATATTTTTATGCGTAAATCTTCCCTTATTTCATTTTTCATGGCAGATTTCTTTCTGTATGTTACATTAATAGCTTTTGAGACATCATCAAGAATTTCAGGAATTTTCATACTTGCTTAAATTCACAATGTTCAAATTTATTACAACGGAAATGCAACAGCTAAGAAATTTCTGACCGTCCAGTTCCGTGGCAACACGCACACCCACACGTTATTTGTTTATTTATTTATTTATTTATTTATTTATAGTATTAATCTTGTAAAATACAAGCAAAATAAAATAAAAATAATAATGTACAAAATAATATTAAAAAATGACTAATAAAAACTATTAGTTGAATTAAATGCTCTGCATGAGGGACAACAAATGATGTGTGCAGCTGTTTTCAAGTTTGTAAGAATTAACAAAATAGTTCCAATATAATTTTTTAGTGATTTTTTAACTGAATTAACTGAATTCGTCAAAAAGGTTTATTTTTGATGACAACTGAATATAATTTGCCAAGGGAGCAATTCGAAAAAAATAGTTTTGAAGAGAGTTACATTTCTGTATGGGAGCATTCTTAAGCAGTAAGTGCTTTGATGAACGTAGACCTTTAACACCAGGAGAATAGAATGAAATACATGAAGAAATATTTAAATTGTAATTACCAGTTAAAAGTTTGTTAAAGAGACACAAATCCAAGTATTCCAGATATAAGGATAAGGAAAGAACATGAATTTTTAAAAGTCTGTTTATATATTTATCATTGTTTACTATCCATTTGTACAACATTTTTGGAAGTTCTCTTATTTTAGAAAATCTTGTTTACTAGGTAACCAAACGTTTGAAGCGTATGTAATAGCTTTATTTTGATACATCTAATTTCACTCTTGGAAACGTTGAAAATTTTCAATTCCTTGCTATTTTTCTCAAAAATATTAACGTTTCTAAACAAAGTTTAATCATTTTATTTATAATTTCACATAATATTGAATAGAAAATGTATGATTAAATGAATTATTCCATTTTTTAAGATAAACATTAATTTTAAGCATAAATATTTTACACAGGTCGGAATGATTTATGCAAATATATATTTGGACTTCAACAATACCTTAAAATGTAAATATTAATAAAAAGTAGATAGACGCATGCTAGTGAAATTATTGAAAAAGCAAATATATAAAAAATTTTGCACATTTACAAAAGTGATATTTAAGTGTCAAAATTTCTATTATAAAAAACTTCTTTATAAATGATAATAATGATGGTGTTTGTGAGCAAAATGAGTAGGAAGCGTGATTGTGAGTAAATTTCAAAAGCATAGTTACAAAAATCACATGATGTGAAAGATATCACAATTAAATAACTTCATACAAAAAGTTTGTGTCAAATCATAAATAACATTTTATTTATTAGCAAATCACGTCGTTTTTGTGTCCAGTATGAGGACAGATATTGACGTCTTTTGGACGGCTATAAATGTTAACATAAGGACGTCCAAAAGACAACTTCGTGTTACTAGAATTGGTACTGATTATATAAATATGAGCGTAAAAGTTTTAATAGATCACCTCCAAAGTTAAATGATATAAGTTTAGACATTAATAAGCTATGAGATACTTTATCAAATGCCTTTGTGAAATCAGAGTATAAAATAAATATGTCTTCGTTTTAATCAAAATGTTTGTAAATTAAATCCATAAATTCTAAAGTTGAGTTACAGTAGATTTATATCTTAAGAATCCATATTGAAAATGTGAATTTTTTCAGAAAAAATCGGATACAATTTCTTAAACAGTGTCTTTTTAAAAACTAGAGATAATTTTGCAATAAACTAATTGGTCTATAGTTATTTATGCATTTGGTTGAACCAGCGTTGTGTATTGCAGAGATTTAGGCAATTTTCCATAAACTAGGATACCATCCTGTGCAAATAATTTACGGTTGATGTTTTTTCTTAAATAAAAAGATTGAAAAACGGTATACACAAGAATTTTGGCGTTTTGGTGGATAAGAAAATTAAGTTCTTGAATCTTCTTATTCAACGTGCTATCATCTGGAAATGGTGTGACTTCTCCTACAGAAATTACAGCGGACCTAAAAATATGTTTTACAGCGTTAATTAAATTTTTAAATAAAATAGTGTATTCTGTTTTGTGTTGCATTACATCATTTCTGCCAATGGTGACTAGTATTTTTTTAATGTTGTCCGACGGCGTGTATTCTTTAATTGTTTCTGTCATCTCTTCTATAGTTGCTCCGGGATATGAATGTACTGTAACTGTGTCTTTCTTTAGTAGGGCGGGTGCTTGTAGGTATCGATACATTGAGGTTCCTAAAATAAGCATACCTGCATCTGTTCGTAGTCCTTTGATGCAGCGTCTTCGTACGGCCGATGTTTGTGAAGAGGCGGATGAATTTGTGATGATTGGTGACGTTCGGTTATAGGCATCCATTCATCTTTCTCTGGAGTTTTGATCGGCGGACCCTTCTTTTCCAAGAACGTTGTGGAGTAAGCTGTGCAATGTTAAAAGCTCTTCCTTTGATAGATTGTTGAAGGGAGCTAGAATTTTAGCAGATGTGATGCTGCTACACTCACTCGTTATGAAATTCTCACTACCGAGTAAACATAGGCCGGAGAGCTCAGCAGAACCAACCGCTCACGGAGAAATCATGTCAGCGTATGAAATCATCTCAGCTGCACTTCTAAACCCGTCGAACCACACCAGAACTATTTTACAGTTTTAAGAATTGGAGAAAGCTGAGAAGTACATAAAGAATCTAGCTGATCAACATGAGATGATCAATCTACAAAATCACGATTTAAAATCGGTTTGGTTGACAATTTGGATCACGCATTCAATTTTCAAACTGGATTTAGAGCAACCGACTTTATGATGGATACTTTTTCAAATGAATTGAGAAAGTTTACAACAAAAATCAATGAGAATCTCTCGACATTCCAATTTTTTCGTCAAAACAAAATTGCATGGTCTTTTCTCACTGGAGTTGTTCAACTTATTCTGGAAATTCTGCCTTCCCCAGCAGTTGCAGAACGTGTTTTTTCGAAAGCGGGTTTTCTGTCAATGTTGAGAAGATTTAGAATTCTCCCCGATACATTGAAAACTCTATTAATTATTTTCGAAATTAAATTTTGAAAAGATCTTGATTATAGCTTTTTCAGAAAAAATCTAAAATTACAGAAGTCTATAATATTTTTCTATAATCATGCCAATGATAGATTTTTCTATAATAAAATGTATAATAAACGATTGTAAGGTCATCTCAGGGGAGAGTAATATGCTTTTTCATTTTGACTTTGCGAACAGCACTGCGCAATGGGTTTCGGATATCCTTGCACACATCAAGAAACAGTCAAATTTCTTTGTTGCTTCCTTGGGCTCAAAATTTTATAAATACATGAACTTAATGTATGGAGAAAATATTAATTTCTAAAAAAACATAGTTAATATTTTCAGCTACTCCAAACACACGAACATGCTTTAAAAGAAATGATCAACATTGCATTAAAGCATGTTCCCTAATTGACTTTGTCCATGCCTCATGATTTTCAAATTAGCTAATGTGGAAAAATTTTTAAATACGGAAAAAGTTGAAATACAATGTCATTCTCTTCCACCCAAGCAATAATTTCACTTTCTTCACAACTAAGAAATAATAGTAACTGTGTGAAAATGTTTAATAAAAATTATATTAGTGAAAATATATTAACATTTTTAAGAATACAATATCTAAAACAAAGGAGGTATGTAAAATATATTGCAATATATTTATTAGGTTAGAAGTGGTATTTTAGAAAGACATGGATGATTGCACTACAGATGAGGTAAGTTAAACTATTTGTATTTTTTGTATATAAATATCAGATTTTTCTAATTCGAATTAAAAATTTAAAATCATATGCCTGTGTCGTAGTCTGTGCCTAAATAAATCTTAACTTTTCGACTGATTCCTCTGGCAGTATTCATTCAGAAATGTATTCCATTATTAATATTAAATCACATATTAACAGTACATTAACATGGCAGCTCTATATTTGCTTCTTTAATATGCAATCACTTTAATGCCTTATCATTTATCTTATTCCTATATGATTTTTTTATCTAGATTGATTTCAACAAGATTTGCTTTTTGTTGATTAAAAATTAATGAAATGCATTTCTCCACATGCCATCAGAATATATATATATATATGTATATATTTATATATATGTATATATATTGCAATATATCTATTAGGTTATCATTACTATTTTAGATCAACATGGCTGATTGTACTAAAGGGGAGGTAAGTGGAATAATTTGTATGCTGTGTATGTAAACATCAGATTTTTCTAATTCGAATTAGAAATTGTAAATCAAAAGCCTGTAGTCTACGCCTAAATAATTCTTCACTTGCAGACTAATTCCGCTGGCAGTATTCATTCACTGAAGTATTTCATTATTAACCCAATAGGCGCCGGATAAAGTATAATTAAAAAATTCAGGTTTTTTGTTTATAGACTGACTAATTAGGCTCTAAAAGACATATTTGGAAGATTCTAGATGTTTGTGGATATTTTTTATAAATAAAAAATACCTTCCCATTTATGGGACGCTGGCGGAATATGATATATTTTTGTCAATAAAACAAAAATTTGAAATAACTAGTTTATTGCATTAGTTTTACTAGATTAAACATATATTTAGTAATTGAACTTCCTTTCAAAAAAATCCAAGACTAGAAAAAAAACTAAGAAAATAACACTCCTTTCAGAATTATAAATAAATGGCAGTATATTCAGCCCACACTTCATTTAGAATGGAAGTCTTGAAAACACTTGTCATGGAGTGGAACCTGACAACGAGTACAAATTCGTTTCGTCTTCTTGCCACATTTAGCACATCTTCGTTGTGTAGCTATTGGTTGCACTAAATGATTTCCCTCATCTAATCTTATAGCCTTACTCACTCTACCTTCAGAAATACTGTTTTTCCGTCCCGAACGCTTGCGATTTGAGGAAGATGGTTTAGAGAGGTAACTCAGAACAATTTTCCTACGTGCAGTTAGTAGACTCATTTTCTTATCGCCAGATGCCTCCTGATAAAGGCGCCATGCATTCACTACTGTGACGTCAAGAAACTGAGTAAATACTGGGAACCACCATTTCTTTCCTCGAATACGTGTCCTATAGAGGGAAATTTGCTTGTCAAGCATATCGACACCTCCCATGCTATGATTGTATTCAGCAATGCATTTGGGCATGTCGACATTTAGGAATTTCTTTTCCTTTTGAGAGAATCTCTTAGCAGTATTAGTTGGGTAGACATAGCTATAATTTGTTGCAGCTGATACCGGTTTGTTGTCATTCCATCTTGTGATTAGTATTTCATTAGCACAATCAAATCTGTAATCAATGGAGCCTCTTTCTTTTTTCTTCATTGCTTTGCAATCAATCAAAGGACACTTCTTGCAACGATTCTCTCGTATAGTACCAGTTGCCTTCAGACGTTTTTCTTTCAGCAAAGACAGAGTTTCAATGCTAGTGAAAAAATTATCAAAAAATAGTTGGTATGATTGATAATTTTTGGGTAAAACTTCTGTCATTTTTTTAACTACTCTCATCCCAAGTGGTTCTTTTCCATCACTATCACCCTTCCCATAGTATGGATCAAAATTATAAATGTACCCATTGGCACTGCAGAGACACCAAAATTTATATCCAAATTTGATTGGCTTTCCTCGCATAAACATCTTAGCAGAATGCATCCCATAATATTTTATCATCATTTCATCTAAAGAAAGATGAGATGAAAAGACTCCAAATTGCATATATTTATTTTTCAGTTTATTTAGATAGGGTCAAAGCTTCGCAAATTTGTCTTTTTTATCCAAATTGGAATTATCACATAGGTGGAGGTATTTCTTTATTTCTCTATATCTTGCTCTAGTCATAACATTATAAACAATGGGCACACCAGCGTCTGGAAGCAGTTCCCAGTACATCTCCTCTTGAGGTTCTCTGTGATACCCGGTGAAAAGAAGTATTCCTATGATTCTGCTTTCATATTCAATGCTATTAAGAGTGAATTCATGGTTATTGTTCTGCTTTGCATATTCAATGCTATAATCAATTATATCCTGTAATATATCTTGTGAAAAAAAGAGCTCAAAGATTTCTTCCACTGTGTGGTTTCCAAGATTTACTATTGTTGTCATGTCTATTTCTGTTGTTTTTGTCATTTCTTCCGAATAAACTGGATTCATTTTCTTCCATTTTGGGGCAGATATACTGAAGCTCTTTTGTGTTTCTTGTTGCACTTGTGAAACTGAGCCTTGTTCCTCGTATGTACCATGCACTTCATATGTTCCAGCAAATTCATTTACAACAGAATCATCATCAGCATCATTTTCATCTAAATCATCTTCGTCTGTTAGATCATCAACTTCAGGTGGGATAATGGCCACTTGAATATCTTCAAGCAAATCATTGTCAATATTTACGTCATCACTCAGTTCTTCGAGATAGTTGGATATTTCTTGTTGTGTAAGACCTTTCCTTGGGCGAGACATAATTCTGTTGAAGCAAATGGAAAAAAGCAAATATTATTACTCAAATTGAGAGTTTATGCTTCATTAGTCGTTCAAATAACATTCCATCCCAATATTTTGGATTTTGTAAAAAAAGTGAAAATATATTCAATAGCTACTGGAAGTCGCCAGCGTCCCATAAATGGGACACTGGACAAACGAACCAATTATACTCACCTCCTTCAAAATACTAAGTATCCGGGATACAAGTAAGATATTTTAGAACCCCATAGACACACTAAAACCCATAAAATAAAATTTTGTAATATGATGGTAAAAATATATTCACTTGAAATTTATGTCTGAAATGATTGAAAAACGGATTAGTATAGAAGCCAATTATTTCATAAATATAATAAAACATAGGGATCTGGTGTTTTGGATTGAAAGGTAGGGTTCGTTTCAACAATACTATACTACCAAATAACATTAATTAACAATTTTCAGTGAAATATATCGAATTTTCCAACCGTCCCATTAATGGGACGCTGGCGGGTAATGGGTTAATATAATAGCAAATATTACCTGTCTAACATATGTTAGGTGTGAGAAATGTGCAATCTCTATACGGGCTTCTTTAATATGGAATGACTTTAAAATCGTATCATTATATTTATTTTACTCATATATAATTTTTTTCATCTTGATTGATTTTAACAAGATTTGCTTTTTTGTTAATTAAAAATTTTTGAAATGCATTATTTAGTAGAATTTGGTTAACCAGAACTAAGTTAGAGCCTTTTAGGAAACCATGAAAATTGATACTGATGAAAAGGTAAATTTCGTGATAAACATATATATATATATATATATATATGTATATATATATATATATAAATCATTATATTGATACCATATACATGTATATATGTACAGTCCCAATCGAAATTCTGAAGCAAGGGGGTCAAATCGAAGTTCATTGCAAAAACTAAGTTAAATATTCAATGAACAAAGTTGTACGTTGCTAGAAATGTGTTTTTCGATTAGATGGCAATTATAAGTTTTTATAATGGATTTTCAATATTTTCAATGCAGGCTTCTAGCTTTCAGAAGAGTATCTAGGTTTTCAAGACATTGATTTTACCAATGATGCACAGTAATCTGCTAGGATATTTTGGGTACAGACCAGCATAATTTTTCCTTCAAATCATCAAATGATCTAACAATTTCCAATAATGTTCAAATTTGAGGAGTTGTCAAGCCATTTTGATAACATTTGACATTGCTTAATTGACATCAGTTATATATTGCGGCAAGGAGCAGTTTTAAGGACGGATAGTTCCTCCACCATACAATGGAATAGAAATCTGCTCTCCAATAACTGCTAAGAGCGTGAGAAAGTGTATCTAATAAGTAATTCAAAGTGTAATAAGCTAAAAATATCTTTCCTAAAAAGACTTGATTTTACATCTTTGGTCTCAAACTTTTGAGCGGCACTGTATATATATATCGATATATACATATATTAGGGTGGAACGAAAGTTCCCGGACTTTTTTATATTAGAATCTCATAATGAGATTGACTTTTCTGATAACGTGTTTTTTTTAATTTTCAGAAAAATTAAAAGATAAAAAATAAAAATATGAATATATTTACACAAAAAGCAGCCACAACAGACAATCTTTTAGTCAATTATATACTCACCATCTCCATTCAGAACATGTCTCCATCGTTCAGGTAGTTTCATTATTCCTGCTCTAAAAAATTCAGTAGATTTTTGGGAGAAAAAAGAATCAATATCTTTTGAAATTTCGTCTCTTGATTGAAATGTTTTTCCTTTAAGAAAATGTTCCAGCGATCGAAATAAGTGATAATCCGACGGAGCCAAATCAGGAGAATAGGCAGGATGAGGCATCACTGTCCAACCGAAATCCAATAGCTTCTGTTGAGTCAGTTTGGCAACATGAGGCCGAGCATTATCATGCTGAAAATACACTG